>VXBZ01012098.1:98250-138509 GCA_013399135.1 Heliornis fulica | reverse complement strand
CTTTAAGGTGCCTTCCAACCCAAACCAAGTGTGATTCTTGAAAATTTTACAGCAGATTTAGGAAATTCTGAGTGATATCTCTATTCCAATTTAGCTGAAACAAAGCTTTATTTTTTATCTCATTGAAAATGCATAGTTTAACTGTCAAATTATATGACAAAATATTTTAGGGGAAAATCCTGAATTTTACCTTTTCATATGAATTCAGAGTTAAATATAAATTTGAAATCTTAGAATTCATCATAAAATTCAGAAAATATTGGTAGATACACTAAAAGTTCAGGATCTGAATTGCTGGAATAGAAGCAGAGGTAAAATGGGAGGCAATCAAAATCAGAGCTCTCAAATTCCTTCAGTTTGGGCATCCTTTTGGACAAACTGAGTCACAAAGCCTGTTCTAGACTATTTTGTTCACACTTCTAGCAATTCTCTTGGAAATAAACAGAATAAATAAATATATGAATATAAATAGATAAAATAAATATATTATATATGAATATAAATATGAATAAATATATTTCATTTCAATGGAGACTATATTAAAATGACTAATTATAGAAAATAAAAATGAAATATAGAGGGAAGAGCAGAATTTTCATAGAAAAGAAATTTCTCAAAGTACTTGAAGGTGACAGAAAAGCTATAGCAGACTTCAGAGTTTACACAACCTATTTACTCCCCATTCCCAAAAAGGAAATATCAAAACTTATTTTCCAAACTTTGGTGGTCAAAATGAGATAAAGACTGCTCTAAATTTTCCCTATTAATACCATAACACTTTTGTGAGCAGATCTTGCAAACCCAAGCATGAAAATAATATGTCTTCTGCTTGTCCCTATGGTTAAAGGCCTACTCTACTACAATTAAATTTACACATTGCATGTTTACTGAATTACTATTATTAAGTATTTGGACTTACAGGCTCTACATCTAGAAATGTCTCATGCTCCTTCTCATTTGGGCTCAGGCCTTCAACGTCATGAAGTATCGAATCGCTTGCATGAAGAAAATGTGGGAGGGAGATAAATACCGGTCTTCCTGTTTGAAAAAACAAAATTGAATTGTTAGGCCTTGTTTCACTGCTCATCTTCTAAGGTCATTTGTCATGCAAACATAGTTTTTACATAGACATACAATTCTGATAAAAATGTTAGTAGTCCTATCCCCCACATCCCCACCCCCCNCCCCCCAAAAATGGAGCATTTCTGTGATTATGCTGTCATTAGGAAAACTGGTATGGTGAAACACTTGTGGTTATAACTCCTGTGTGTCTGTGTCCATGCTGTGGAGATGGCAGCGGTCCCAGTTTCATGCTGAGGTGAGGACCTGACAGTGTTTACCCCTACCCTCATGATCTTGTAGTAGAAAGTAAGCCTGAAGGGAATCCATGCTGTCCACTCTGTACCAAACATGCTGTCTGCTCTGTATATGTTTATTTTACTAAACTAATGAAAACTTTGGACAATAGTGTCTGTCGATCTCCACATGTGGATATAGTTGTGTACACACACATACTGTGCGTGTGAATTATCACCAGTGCAAGGACTGTGAATATCTCTGGCTTTTATCTAGTGCCAATATAACCCTACTTGCATTCCTACAGTTTCAGTTTCCAATCTGTAGTATCGCAGTTACACACAGCACCATGTAGAACACAGAAACACTGTAGTGTTTCTAGTGTAGCTACAGAAAAGTGAAGGGTCTCGCAGGCAGCCTGTGGAAGGACTCACAGACAAGCGTGAAAGTCCTGGATCATCGAGCAACACCTCAGCTACAGGACATGTACTTTCTCCCCAGTTAAATGGCTTGCTCGGCAGTACTGTGTCACTACTATACCGGCTTTGCAGGCACTAATGTCTAGGACTCCAGCTAACGTGCAGTTCTTTGATATGACTTGGTCTGTACAGAAGCAATAATTATCTCCAACTTCAGCAGGTGATGCAAACGCTTCACGAGGAACTGTGAAACGATAGAGAGTGATTCCCTTCACATTCTGCTTGCCCCGGAAAACTCCATAGATAGATCTGAATATAAAAGAGAAACAGGTTGCTGTCATTTCAGCTAAAAATGCAAACTTATGGCAAAATTCCTTAAGGATCCCCCAACTGCTTCTCTCGCAGAAACAAGCACTCCAGAGAGCCAATGCCCAGGCTCCCCTGTCACTGTTCAGAGTTTGGAGGGGTGTTCCTCTGCAATGGAGAACACTCCACACTTTCACAAAGGATGCACAACCTCTAGTGACCCTGACAATATACAAAAAAAGACAGAAAAAAATACTAGTGCTACTAATAAAAAATAGACAAAAACTAATTAAGAGCTTTTTCCCCTACACATTTCCAGACTGACAGTTTTTATAAAATTTTTGAAAGTTTTTGGAACTGTAGAGATACTTACCAACATAAATCAGCTCTGCTATTGACTTTTGCTGATGTGATGATACTAATCTAAGCTTTATGATGCAGGCAACATTCTGCACCTTATTTTGTTGCATATGAATCAGAATACTGCTTAAGCCTCTTTTTGCTGACACATTATCAACTGATACAGAGATATGGCTGTTACAGAATAATGTAACCAGGGCAGCAACACTTTGTATCACAACCAAACAAAAGAAGGGGACTCTGTTTTGCAACATGGACAGAACTGTTTTCCATCATCTCGTGTCAGCACTATCTTGGGCCAGTTGTTACTGTCCTTCTTCATTGTTTATTAATTGTGGGAATCAAATGGTCAGGAGGATCTCTCAAATTTGTGGAATTGATCCAAAGAATGTTATCATTTCTGCTCTGCATAGAATTCCCTTTTTCAGGACTTGTGAAATGCTTTCAAGTTTGGAAATACAGTTACTTCACACATACAATAACACACACCCCCCCAAAAAAAAAAAAAAACAACCAACTTTATCTTCATGTAAAAACCACGATCTTTAAGAGCAAACAGGCTGCAAAGCGAATGACCCACTTTAAACCTAGTTAAAAGGAAACAGCTGTTTCCAGGCAGCAAAGTAAATAAAGGAGTAGAACCTCCCAAAGTAAATACACTGTGATGCACTTTAAATCTTTTAACATTGCTTTCAGTGATCCCACTGGATAACTCAGGGACACAGGATAGCCACAGCAGAAGCAGCAGGCTGAAAAACCATCAGCAAGAGATTTATTAAGCAGGGATGTTTTTTGTTTGTAAATATGTAAAAATAAAATATGTAAAAATATCCAGTGAGAAAATAATTTTGAGTATTTAGTGGATGACAGTAAATCCTCTTCTGCATAGATGATGTTCTAGAGAACTGCCCAATATGGACTCTGATGCACCTATTGCCTTCTCAGAACAAATAAGGCAGCTTACAGGCTGGTTCTGATCTTAGGACAAGTTCAATACTTTGAACCCTGTGGCCCTCAATGTCTTTTATAGATCTGTAATGGCTTACATAAGTGTCAGATATTCCCAAATTATACATTCTTAACTAGCTGAAATTAAATACACCACAAAGGTCTAGCTAGTTGTCATAAATAAAGGTAGCAGAATCAGGTTCTGAATCATGAGCGCAGCTGACAAATTGACTTGTGTTTAGGTGAAACGTTTATGTTGAGCTACCTCAAGCAATGTGAGCCCAAGCCAAGCCACTGTCTTTGCCCTCTGAAATGAAAGAGCATGGGGGTGGCAGAGACAGGTGTGTGTGTGAACACCAGGAAAGGGCCAGCCTACCTGCAAATGTCGGAGGAGAAGAAGCGCAGTACCTGATCCTTCTTCACAAAAGGGGGGAATGATGCCCCATCTGTGAATAAAATAAAATGAATGCTTGAAAGCAATTCTACTTAGAAGACATGATTCAGTTTCTAGCTCAATGCTCAGCTGTTACTTTCCTATAAAGCTGCGAAAAAGGTAAACAAAGTGAGTCATTTATGGGGAAAATATTTATGTAAGTTATTGCACAGTGACAGGCACTCCACAGATAAGATTGTATTGCTTTTGAAAGTGAGCCAAATTACAGTACCTATTTTTTTCACAGATGCAAAGCTATATGATCAAGCCAAGTAAAAAAATAGGATATGGAAAAAAAAAGTTCTAATGGTTACGATTTCCAATACCTGTTGCCATTGCTGCAAGTGTTATGCAGTCTAAAGACCTAAACCTTTCTGGAGATGCCTGGTTCACCTGCAGTTATGGCATAGCACTTACAAGAAACTGAGCTTTCAACTTCCAAACTGTCTATTTAATAATCATTCCTAAACCTTTTTTCACCAAGGATTGCCCAAATGAACCTCTTTCTCTGTAAGCTGAGATCCTCTCTGCAGCTAATGGAGAGAAGGAAGCACTTCTAGGATGCAATCCATCTCACCCCATGGTAGGCAGGTAAAATAGGTCAGAGGAGTCATACTTTGGCTGCATCTTTCCACTCGCTATGAAAAGAGCACAGCCAGTTGAGACACACATTTCTGTACTGTAAGCATCCAGAGTTAAGTAAGATGAGTCTCTGCCATTTTCCCAAACAAGGTGTTGTAACAAACCTTCAGCTGGGACATTTGCTTTTTCTTGCTACAATTTCTGTTTACTTTTTTGGCCAGCAGCCATAACCAGGGGATTAAAAACATCTGCAGTATCTTTGAGTCTAGTTGGCAAGGGTGAAAAATCTAAATTACTTACTGCCACTTGCCCACTGCTGGCAGAAGCATTTTTTTTTTTCTCAAAGAAGATCCAAGATCATCCAAGACACTGTTTCTAAATCTTGGCAGTCTTGCAGCATTTATAAACACAGATTCATTTCAAGCCCCACAAAAGAATATGGCTTAATCTTTTTGTCTAGCTATTTACATATACTACGCATGCTGCATTTTGGTGTGAAAGCTTCTGAGAATTTTTAAGCCTGCTGCTTCTCTAAATACATCATCTCTCCTGACAATAAGTGCTCTTGTAAATTGTGAAATAACCTTTGCTGAGGAAAATCTCCACATTTTCACTGCAGTAGAACACTTAGCCAAGTATGGTTATTCCAAAAGATGTGGAAGAAGTGGGAAAAAAAGCTGACCCCGGAGAAAAAGTGTTTAAGCCTCATAAGGAATAAGGCAAGTCACGGAACCTAAGAAAATATTGTCTCCTATAAAGTTAATGACATAATTTAAAAGGAAATTCTTGATTTTTAGACTTCCTGGAAAGTCACATTCTTGGGACGTATTTGAAATACTTCAAAATAATTTGCCATGTGCTCTGGGTTATAAAGAAAATTATCGATGCCAGGTAAAGAGGCACAACTCCCCCCCCTTCCCCCCCCCCGAAACCTCCCAAAAAACCAAACACAAAAACCTGCTTATTTTGATACTCTCTCACTGAAGGCCTGCATCTTTTTTCAAAGTTTCCACCGTGACATCTGCCACTCCCAGCTCAACAGACTGTGGTGTCCTTACAGTGATTCTTTCACACATCAAGAAGAAAAATATCTTGAACAAATGTATTTTAAACAACTCAACTGTTTTCATATGCATTCCAAAAGCAAATTAAAAAATATTCTTCTGTATTGTATTCATCCCAAATGTACTGCTTCATTCCTCTTCAATTGCTAGTGGCCTCCAAACCACCTGGCTGACAGACTTCTCTCTTCACACCTCAATTTCTTTTCATATACCAGTAAAAAACTTTTCTGTCCTGGTGCATTTAATTTTATTTTTCAGCACTTTTAATGAATGTACACTGTGAGAATGCAAAGATAATTTTCAACTGGTATGACAAAAAAAACCCAAAAACAATCTTAGGTATGTTTTACCACAAAGAGAAGTAGTAGAAACAGAACTGGATTCATTTTGTTCAACACTTCAATATCAACTCTAGCTGAAGAGGATATGTGAACATACTTATATATAATAATATTATACGGCAATGTTCAATATACATGAAATTATAGATGCACATATATGCATGTATGGTAGAGTAGTATGTGTACATTCAGATTTAGATAAATATGCAATATACTGAACTGTCAAAATGCAGGGGAATTAAATATTATATCTCATAATTCTTGCAGTATCAGGAAATGTCTGAAGTTTTAAAAAGCTTTAACAGACTCACCTGTGCCATTAACCAAATCACAGTGACCTTCCCAGTATGAAAGATTCCTTTAAAAAAAAGTAAAATGTCATATGTCATGTAGTCTATTATATCATGCCATAGATTTCATCTCCTGTATTGATAAATATAACTGCTCCAGTATAAGCCTGATCTATTAATAAAATCAGAGGATAGAGAAGCTAGCTTATGTATTCAGATAAACTATTTGATGCATTAGAATAGGCTAACAGGGTTCTATCTACTTAAGTACACAAAACAGAAGTAACTTTTGTATCAAAGAATCAATAACTGTCTTAAATGCAAGCTCCTAACAAAATCATTAACAATTAAGAGAGAGGTGGTTTTGCTAAGACCAGGGCTTGATCCAGCTTCCTTTGAATTGTTGAAGATTTTTCATTTATCTATACTTCTTATGAATCAAGCCTTAAAGGCCTTACCTTGAAAGTAACCATGTTTTTTTAACTATCCAATAGTATGATACCTTTTGTTTTTGTAGCTTTCAATTATTGCTGTTGTTTTAATATCTTCTTTCCCGGTGTAGACTTTGTAAAGTCCATCTAATGTCCCATTATACTGTAACAGACACAAGAGGAAAGAACAATAGTTAGATGTACTGAAACAGACTGTAGCATTGTCAGATTTTTTTGTGCCTCATAGCAGCTGCTTTGAGTTTTATTCACAGAATTACAACTACAGTCTTTGCCTCCTCATTGATTTCACTTACCGGGTAGAAGACTCCCAGAACTGGGTCCAAGGGGAAGGGTACCTTGTTTAAGAAGGGATCTTTGTATCCCCACAACAATTCTTTCACTGTTCTGTTCTGCAGCATGGATGACTTAGAAGATTTAATCCAAGTGTTCAATAGCAGTTGTATAAAAGTGTTTGTATACAAGGAGGGTGCAGCCTACAACAGCAATAAAGGTAATGTTTAGCACAAAAGCACAAGCATGTGCTTTGGACCAAAAACACAGAGACTGACTCCAAGAAATCTCTGGCAAAGCTGGTTTCCAGAGTTGCAGCTCACCCTAAGTTAAGTTTCTACTTAAAACTGACACTTCTTAAAAAAAAAAATTACTGTCCATAACTTACAGGTAATTTCTCTTTACTATTTACATGAGTTCACTAGATCATCCCTAAGCTTAGGATCACAGAACTGTTGAGGTTGGAAGGGACTTCTGGAGGTCATCTGGTTCAAACCTTCTACTCAAGTAGGGCCACCAAAAGCCAGTTGGCCAGGACCAGGGTCAGATGGCTTGTGAATATCTCCAACTAATAATCTCAAATTCCTATGTGCATAGCATGGGCTGTATCACTTTTGGTTTCCTACCTCTTTTCTGTCATCTCCATGTGTCAAATATTTCAGGCTCACTCAAACTATACACACGTAAGTAAAATTATACAAGCCTTGTTACTCATTGACTTAACTAAGTGGTTTAGATTTGCTGTTACGCTAACAGAAATAGCTGTATCCTGCATAAAGCTGAATCCCCATTATTTCTTTACTTAGAAAGAGTTCACATTTGCAACAAACAAATCCTTCCTGAAGAGCTTTAATTCTAAATAATGGATTTATTTTTTTTCTAATTCAATGAAGAATAGTGTAGATTTACCAGCAGTAATTGTAATGAACATTCCCAGAAGCATAAACACAAAGTCAAGTCCCTAAAGGCAATGTGTGGAAAGCAAACAGAAATGATCTATGTTGGCCTGTCTGGTGAAGCAGGAAATGGTAACAATTTTTATAAATAAATCTGTGTAAAAACAAATTATTCTTTTAGAGCAACTGTTCAGTCTAGGATGTCCAGGAGTTGGACATCTCTTTGTACTGACAGCTATGAATATTTTCCTCTCATTTCCTGCCCCCTTCAACTCCATGAATCTTTCACTTTTATGTGAACTTGAAAACAGAGTAGGTGGAAAACATGGATATGAAGACATTATGAAATAGAGGAAGTGTGGGTTCATTTCCCTCGAGCTGAAGAAAATATGAAAAACACCTCTGAATTCCCTTGTGAGCATTTTGATGACGAGGTTATGCTTCAAAGTTGGATTGAAGTTACTACTGTTAAATGAGATAGACAGAGCTTCTTTGGGAATATAGGCTTATACCAATTTGCTTCTGAACAGGAAAATGGGTCTTGGATCCTCTGCTCCCATCTGCCCTGACAGGGATGCTTCTAGCCATGAGCACATAAAGAGCTATGTCCTCCAAACTGTGGGAGCTGAGCAGCGTTTGTTCATATTGTCACACGAAGGACTCTGAGCATAGGGAACAAGAACATCTTTTCCAAATAGGTATGCTGGCCTAAATTTGGACTCAGTCAGAATATTGCTGGTCTGAATACAGTCATTTGCCTTTACTGATTATGTTGTTATTCCTTAGAGAAAAAAATCTCAAGGGGACCTCATCACAATATTCCAGTACTTAAAGAGCAGTTAGAAAGGATGGAGGCTCTTTCTTCACGAGAAACAAGTCAAGGGCAAATGAGTACAAGTTACACTAAGACAGGATTTATCTTGGTGGAGGAAGGAATTTTTTTACCACAGCAAGAATCACTGCCTGTAAGGTCATAGGGTCCCCATCACTGGAGGTTTTCAAAGTGCAATTGGATAGGGTGCTGGAAAATTTCATATAGGCCTCCTTCCTCACAAAGGAAGGAGGTATTGCTGGTATGATTCTATTCTGTGTTTACACCAAGCACCTCTCCACTCTGGCCCTAGCAGCCAACTTCTCACTATGGTCCTGAACACTCATGCGCAGACACCAGAGTTAGTGTAAGAGCTGAATACAATTATCAAAACTGCAAACTTCAGTCAAGGGCAAATGTTCTCATCCTGTGATAACAGAAATGTCTGGACTAAAGAGGCCTAGGACCACTCTATGTGAGGAATCCTGTGCTTTCCTTTGAAGGTCTAAGGACTTAGTAGGACAGGAAAGCTCAGGGAATGTCCTTGCAGTGGTGCTGAGGGCAATCTAGAGAGCAAGCAGTTGGGGCAGTGAGGCCATACATACACAGAGTGTGGGATTTAATGCAGCCTCTCCTGAAAAGCAAGAATGAGGATATTGTGGAAAGAGTATGGCAAATCCACTTTCTACTGTTCATACTGTACCTCACACCAAAAGGAAATCCATCCACAAACCTTTGATTCATTCCCATGCTAAAACCGACTAAGAGGATGCTTTTGATACATCCCATCCAAACTGATGACTTTGCTTATATTAACATGAAGAAGTCAATTTTCATTTACCGTTAAGATTACCCTGGAAATATAAGGAAACCTTAATACATATGCAATATGTCTTTATAATTTTAAACTTTTTTTTTACAGACAGTAATACAGCTGTCCTCAGTGTAGCTGACACTCCTGTCATCTGAGTTCACAGAGAGGAAACCAATCCTGTGGCAGTTTCAGTATTACTGTTTCTAACTTCTTCCCCATTTCCTTTGTATATAGAAGTTATGGTTTGAATGTAGAAGTTATGGTTTTGTTAAAATGTAAAAGTTATGGTTTCATTTCTTTACTTACAACAACAGCAAGATTCAAGCATGTGATGGTATCATTTTCTGTTCCAACAGACATATCAGGTTCAAAACGAGCAACATTAGGCAACATGTAGGATATTGTGCCATCAGAGTTTTCTGTGATATTTTCTTTGGGTAAATATCGCACCCTTGAAATATAAAATAAATACATAGAATACTTTTAATATTTTATTTTTGAGACAACACATAAGCATACGTGACTGAAGTTTTTTTAAAATTCGATGACCATCTTACAACCACTCAAATCTAAAATTTTTATGTGAATATATGTAAAAATTCCATTTTTTATAAAATATTTTTCTTTTGGAAATATTTCCTCAGTGCTTTATGAAACTTTGATACTAAGAGTGGAAAAAAAAAAATCATTTTTCTTTCAATAATTAACCTTGTTTCTTTTTATATTTTCTGTTAAATGAATTATGTTATTTCACATCTTTTACTAAGCTTTCCATTGTATGCATGTAAATAGAAGGGGTGACTCTTAAACTCTGATTTGATAGGCTTGTGTTGCGACAAAAGAGATTACAGGTTAAATCTATAATGGGAGTCACTCTGATTGATAGTATTTCTTACGCATGTGGAGATTTAGAAACAGCCTTTCAGCTCCACTGAAGTTCTCATAAGCCTCTCCAGCATGCCCTATCAGAAGATCAATGGGGTACAAATCTCTAAGGTGGTACAGTTATAGCTTAAGCTCAACTCTTCAAATCCCTATCCTCTTGCTGACCCCTTTGTGGGGCAGCATCCAGTCTATGCTGTGGGTCCACAAAGCTTGTTCCAGCCCCATCTGAGAAAGGTTCTTCAGCATGCTCCATCAGATCTTCCAACCTGGGCTTGGGAAACCAAAAGGATCAGAGAGCATTTCCCCTTGGTATAGACGTAGCCAATGCAGGTGGGCCTTATCCCCAAAATAGCTGGGTCTTGGCTCTCAAGATTGGTTTCTGTGCATGTCTTTATAATTAATAGCCTAATGTATAAAAATCCTATCTGAAAGTTGGGTGATTTTTTTCCTGAGTAATACTACTTCTAACTATAAACAAGGTTCCCATGAGAATTGCAGGGACAGTTATTCACGGTCAGTTTTACTACTTATTAAAGGAAGATCGAGAGAGACTCAGTGTCACAGAGATCCAGGTTGACCCAACATCCCAGGTGCACATGACCACAGCAGTAAGAAGAGCTAAAGCCATCTCATAATCTCATCTAGGCTTCTATTGAAGATTTGTCTCTGAGAAAACAGGCACCAACACCATGACCACAATAAAACATGTCTACTTAGAGGGAACTCCCAGCTTCTGCAGCATTTCTTAACTGGTTAGTTTCCTGATTTCTGCGTAACCATTTCCTGTCTTCATAGGTACTCTATGAACCAAAGACTCTCTATTTCAAATGAGAAATAAATAGTATTTTAGGCATCGAAGCGTCTCAGCTGTAGGTGCTGCAATGCAAAACCATCCTGTGATATAATATACACCCAAAAGACATGAAGAAATAGATATAATTTTAGGAAAGTGATTCCAAAACTAAGGTGTCAGTGATAGCTGCGTATTTGACTTAATGATACAGGAAGCATCAACCGGTCTTATGTCAACATCACATTTAAAGTTAAGTAAATGATTGAAATCTTCCATTAATGGGGATAGACTACTGTATCTAGGCCCTGAGTAGTACATCCAGTAAAAAGGAATGCTTTTCACAGGAATAATTGAAAAAGGAAAAGCTACAGATTAAAAATAAGCCATAAAGGAGAAATGAAACAAAGAAACCCAAACCCATATCTAAATTAATATGAGTGATACATGGGTGATAATAATATTTTGGTTTTAGGGAATCTGGCATATTTTCTTCTCTGTAAAAGCTGGCAAACATCGAATAGCAAGTCCAACATTCCTCTGCAGTGGTGTGGCAAACAATTCCAATGACCAATTGTTTTTCACAAGAGCAAAGAGCATCACACCAAATTACCTATATCTATTTGTGTTTTTTCCAGTGTGAGACCCAATACAGAATGTGTTTTATGATTGCTGTGTGTAGCTGAAATTTAGGTGTTTTTTGTCACGTCTGACTAAAACACAATGCTAGAATTTCAAAAATATATTTTAACTCAGCAGATCTCACACTAATTTTAACAAAATTTCTGAAATGGCATGTCACATATTCAGGAGATTTGGCTTACCTGTATGTGTAAGGTCCTCTTTGTTCAAGTTGTGGACGTTCTCCTTTGTCTAATACCTCTGAAGGATTTAGCACATGGAAAATCCAAAATTGCCTGTAAACTGAACTTCCTGGCACAAGCCAATTTTCAAAAGCAATTGTACCATTTGAAATGACAGCTTCCTAAAAGAAGAAAAATCAAAGCTAAAACTAACCACAAAGATTGAGTGATAAACCTCATTTATTTTTGAGGCAATTGTAGAAGATTCCCAAATGAACAGAAAAAAAAGCTACATTGTCATCAATATGAGGCATGCAGAACATATTTTTGTCCAACATTTGAAGGCAGCCGGACATTCCTGCTCAGTGAGAGGGAATGTGGGTCCCCCTAAAACAAGTGCCCACAAAGCTGATATAATTCTTACTATAGCTGGTAATAAAGCTTTCATATTGCTGTGGTTGCACATTGCCTTAGTTCCCAAATACTTGCCAAATCCACAGATTATTTGTAAAAATCTTTGAATTGCTGGAAGTTACTCAGCAGTTTTAGAATCCATAAACTATTTTTCATACATTTGTTAATATCCCAGAGATGAAAATGAGAGTTATCTGGAAACATTACTCATCAACTAAGTCATTTTGCCCTCAGTGAAAGACAGTGAAAGTGTTCTTTCAGGACTGGTTTTTTGTCAGAAAAATCATGTCACAAAAACTGAGACTTTCTTGGAAACCTCTCTATTTTTGATAATTTTATAAGGCTGGTTTCCTAGGTCCAGGGAAAGAAGGAAAAATATGGCTATAAGGAGAAGACAGGATATCAGAAACCACTCTGGAGTAACCAAAAGTTTTATGTGTGCTGTACTCTGATGCAATGTGGTAAACTGATCCATGGGACTGTACAGTGAAAAGTAGAGTTTGGAGATATGTCTTCTGTATTGTCAGGGGAATTTCTGCTTTACTTGGACCACATCAGTCCTCTTTTGATGTGATTGATCAAAAGCATTCTATTATTTTCCCTTGGGAGTAAAAATCTAGAAAAGTAGTTTTGGTTTTCTTTTTTCAATAAGAAAAATCTAGGCTACCTGGCTCCACCATATAAAGTGGTGTTTTTTTTTTTTATTGCAGTTGTACAACATTAATTAGTTAGTTTACTCATCTCACAGAGTCTCAGGAAGAAAAAAAAATGGAATTTTTCCAAGTAACAATAAAAGAGATTTTAAATCACAAGTAGCTAGATCTTTCTACCTTAATTTTATGATTTTCTGCCTCCAAGTTTGCTTTGTGAGCACCATAAAAAGAAAAGAAAAAGAAAAAAGAAGAAGGGAAATAAAAGCTACTATCAATTAAGAACCACTGCAGTTACAATTGTCTTTCTTTTAGAAATGTCTCCGTGTCTTGGAGAACTCATAGGACTGGCTTTCTCTGTGGAAAGCCCATTTGTAAGGGAGAGTTTCTAATGCCTTGCTGGTGGTGTAAAGCACTGGGACTGATGCCTGAATAGCTTCTATAATTAATGTGCATTTGTGTGAGAGGGGAAGGAAACCTCGTTGCAGCAAATGTTATCATCTTGAGGTCTTGCACTCAGACCCAACAGCTAAGTGTCTCTTCAGCCTTGTTTTGCAAACCTCAGGAGGACAAAGGCTCTGCCACAGCTGTGAACCAGTATGGGGCAGACCATCTCCTTGGTGAATAGCAGGAAGTTGGTATGATTTGGAAATGACCTTTGGAAATCAAAAGTGTGCTGATATAAAGGCTCTTCTCAGTGATGGCCAGTGATAGAACAAGGGGAAATGGTACCAAACTGGAGCATAGAAAGTTCCATCTTAATATAAGGAGGAACTTTTTCACCGAGAGGGTGACAGAGCACTGGAACAAGCTGCCCAGAGAGGTTGTGGAGTCTCCTTCTCTGGAGATATTCAAGACCAATCTGGACATGTTCGTATATGATCTATTCTAGATGATCCTGCTTGGGCAGGGGGGTTGGACTTCATGATCTTCCGAGGTCTCTTCCAGCTCCTAATATTCTGTGATTCTGTGATTCTGTAAAGAAAGGCAGAAATCAGTCTGCTCAGAGTCTGCCTGTGATCTGTAATCAGAAGGGTCCTGGAACCAAGGCAGATGCCAGGATTTGATGTCCTGCCTCCATGTAAATGCAATAGGGAAATGGTTAAAGATTCCTGGCAGCTATATGTTGAAGAGGACAAACGAATATCTCTAGAAGTCAACAACACACAGGCATAGAGGCCGATAGAGAAGTTTTAACCCATGACAATAGATGTTGAAGTAGTGTTACTACCTAAATGCTTCAAATTTTCCTCTCCATCCATTCCTCCCTCCCCTTATAACCCTCTGCTAGGGGTTATCACAAGGCAGAATGATAATCGAACTCCCCTGCCACTGCAGTTTTCTCAGAGTGCCTAAACCATAGGACCTCTCCTCCTATCCTTGAGAGGAAATAGTCCCCAACCTGCCTCTACCTTTAGATATGTTGGGTGCTTTGAAAAATGTTTACTCTGCAGTGATCACACCTTATGGCTTTGTGCTGACTTGGAAGAATATAAGGAATGTGCTTTCTCACAGCTTTCTCCCTGTAAACAATCTTATTTTTTTTAAAGGGTGGATCTTTGCCATCTCCGCTACTACAGGGAAGGCTAAGAGTGTGCAGGACTTTATATTGGCTTTCTAGTACAACCCGGATGACTTTTTGTGTAAACTGAGACAATAGGCTGTGATGAATCTTTTCATGTACCTTCCATACTGCCCCTTACTGCGCTTATATTTGATCAATCTAGAACAAACTTAAAGAAGGTTGTCCCTTATTTTTCATGCAAGAACTACTATGTCCATATCATACCCTTAGAAAGTGCCAAAGGAGAAAAATTACTTTGGGCATTGTATGAAGTTGTCCCTGGGACCAGAGTAGATAGGACATCCAGGTCACAATGTCTGGATTTGCAGCCCACCCTTGGCTCTGTACTAATGCTGCTATGGAAACCCAGGGGATGCTTCAAGGGAACATCTGATAAAACCTGGAAGTTCTGCAGCCAAAGGAGCAGACCAGCTCCTGAAGCCCTGGTACCTGATCTACATACCTCCCCATTTGCTTGTGCTGGCTCTCATTCCTCAGGGAGCAAGACCATTCTGTTTGGTGGCATTCAGCCATTTTTCTTAATAATGTCTCTCCTACAAAGGATGTGTGTATGTTTCTCTGTCACATACTTCAAGATTTCAAACATTGGGTTACAACACAAGAAAATTTTAAGCTCCATCCATAAGTCTTCATTTAATAAACCTAATATCCTCAAACCAGCAAGCCCTTGGGCTTTGGCTGGCTTTGGTGGCGGTAGGTTAATGGTTGGACTGGATGATCTTAGGAGTCATTTCCAGCCTTAAAAATTCTATGATTCTATGATTTTATGATCACTGGTGAGGCCAGCTACCATGTTACCTCTCTCTGTGACTGGTCACTTGCACATTCCCCTAGTAACACTGCCATGCTTTGTGACTTTATGAAAGGTAAGATAATTTGGCAAAATACTAGCTGGCATCTGATAGCATGAAACACTTCTCAACTCCCTAGTCAACATACATCAGCTTTAATATCTTGTGTAATAGTTAACTATTGTTAAGAAAAGTGTAATTGCAATACAGCCAAGTTCAACTCATGACCAAACTCTGCAAGACTGAGTGAAATCAGTGGGAACTTTAACCCCCTTTTTTCTGACACAGTTCTTCCCCTACTTGTGATGAGTCAACAGGCAATACATAAATTCAAGAAACGCTGAGCACCCAGTAATAGAAGCTTGTTGTATTTTGTTCCTTTGTGCTAAATGAATCCATCATGATTCCTGATAAAGAAATACAAAATGTGAGGCAAAGTGCTGGCTTCCCATCACATTGTGTCCTATTTTGCATCTGAAAGTATAAATAGCTATTTATTAATTTAAACAGGCTGCCCAGGGAAGTGGTAGAGTCATCATCCCTGGAAGTATTTAAAAGACATGTATATGTGATGCCAAGTGACATGGTTTAGTAGTGGACTTGGCAGTTAGACTTAGGGTAACAGTTGGATCTGATAATCTTAAGGGTCTTTTCCAACTAAAAATATACTATGATTCTATGCTTCTAAGTGGTGATTATTAGTTTATTCAACAGTCTTTCTGTTCAGGCTTTGTTGGATAAAACTTTAAGGTTTTTTTCAGTCCCTGATCATAACACATTATGGAAGCCAATCAAGGTTATCATTGATAATGCTGGAATATGAGTGATTAGATCACTTACGTTCTGCTGAGAACCAGCAGTTGCTTTAGCTTCATTAGTTTAGATAAAATATTGGCATATGAATGTCACAAATACCCATTTAAATTAGAAGTGTTTCCTACGCCTCCAGTAGCTGAGGAGATATAATCTGGCCAATTGCAGATAAGATATGTAGAGAGACAGATGGCTAAACATAATAATAGCTAAAATTGATAGCTTTAGTTCTAAAAATAGCAGAGACTAACCTTGAGGACTCTATAGAAAGACTGCAACACTGAGGTATTATAGTGAATCATATGCCATTCTGCATTATCAATCAACATGGAATTCAATATATTAAGTAATATATGGCTTCTGTTATGCCCCTAAGCTCACACACATAGGTAGAAAGGAAAAGCCCCTAGAGTAATAGTACTAAAGATATTTCTGGCAAATGAATCAGCTAATAGAGTTGAGCGTTTGGACCTGGTTACAAAAATAAAGGGGATCAGCTGAAAAAAACAAATTTTATCAAGCAGTTATGATAATTGATGGCAAATTTGACTAAGTAAATAATATTGCTTTAAAGGAGGAAATATCAAAAAGTAATAATGGAGCCGTGCCAAAATATCTCTTTTCATTGATATCAGATGCACGCTTTCTGATTTGTTGTTTTGAATTCACCTTTTCTTTTGATCTTTTTAAATGTTAGATAATGCCTAAAAATAATGATAAGAAAGATGGTAATGTACAACCAAAATGTGCACAGTCAGTTACAATGTACATTTTTATAATCTCAAACAAAATATATTTTATAAAAAACCTTTCATAATTCATTCCTAACTTCTGAAGGGCAGTTTTCTAAACCCCTAAGGCCTTCATGGAAAGGCACCTCTACTCTTTTGATAGAGTGAGTGGTTGGGAAAACTAGTACTTTCCCTGTTGGTACTGAAATCAAAGGTACCTTTTAAGAGGAGTCTCCTTTCCCTCAGTAGTATCAGATCTGAAATAATTTGGTCCTAATTTCATACAGTGGATCTCTACCAAGATGCTGGTGGTGGCATTATTTTGGGTCTGCTCTTCAAGTGACGGTTTCTTGAAAGAAAACCTCTAAAAAGATTCAGAAAATCAATGGAATGTTCAAATTCTTTAATTTAGAGTAGCAACAGCCTATCCCAAAAAGATCTGAGTTACAGTAAGAGCAGTCTGGGGTTACAGAAGGTAGCCATGTGTTACACATGAAGAGATTACATCTTGATGTTTCATGAACTTTGGGCCGTCCACCATGGTGGAGAACAGGGCTGTCAGCTAGGAGATAACTGCTCTGAGAGTCTCTGTCAAACATCTAAGGGCACCTAAAATTGTCTAGGCACTTGCAGATATTTCCTTTTGCTGCAACAGCAGTATGCAGCCTTCCAGTAAAATGTGACCAGCAGTGTTTACTCAGGCTTATCTCTCAATAACTGCAGTAAATGAGAAATGAGGCTGCTAGAGTTTGGTAAGCTGGACATGTGTGCTTAAGGGAAACTCGCTTAGGCTTCCACCGCTGGCAGAACAACAATGGTAAGAACTGTTGTTTGCATTGATTTGTTAAATGAAAGTTGCCCCTGTTTATTGTGAGATGCTAGAAGTTCATCTGAATTTGCTTGGATGTAAAGTGATAATTATGTGATTTGACTGAAGCTTGATAACAAGTTAATTTATGACTATTTGGCTTTATATGCTAAGAAGTGTGCTAAAACTATTAATTCAGGAGGGAAAAAAAATCTTATTCAATATTTGGTTCTCTAATCCTGAAATAGTATTTTTATACCAGCATTTTTTCCCTTAGATATTTAGATTTGGTCTTAACTTCATTGCTGCCAACTTGTGCAAATAACCAGAATTTACTCTAATAGGTCAGACAGAGGAACAGCTAGGGGTCATTCTTCCAGCTTTGGTCTGTGCAGAATTTCAGACATGATTTTGCTCGTAACAGTGATATCTGAAGAGGTTATTTTCCTTTATATGGCATTTTGACATTTGTTTTCACCCAGTGGGTGAGAACCTAAATTCAGGCTTTGTTTCATATGAATCCAAATGGAAATATAAATGCTTGCAGGCCATATCTGAGAGAAATCTCAGTCATTAGTTGGTTTTTTTTTTTGTTTTTTTGTTTTTTTTTCCTGTCCTAGAATCTCTATTCTTCAGAAATTCCAAACAAAAGTGTAACTGAAACTGATCTGTTTCTACCAAACATTTCCTTAAAAAAATTACATTTCCAAAAGTGAAGGATTTCAGAAAAATTAAAAAGCATTTTCAGTATGCTCTGTTCAGTAGACCTTGTTTCCTTTATAGTACAGTTTGTATCTAAAATAAAACTATAGTGAATAAGAAATATTTTTCTTACTAGCCTTTTTATCAACATAGGTAAATCAGAAATAGTTAAATTCAAGTCCCTCTTGAGCATCTGCTGAACCGATCCCATATTTTGGTTGTTGTACCTTGGCATAACTTCTCTGCAAAGGAATTTTCTTAAGTCTAATGGTCTTACTGAATCATCAGCACACTTAATAGAAAGAAAATAATCTAGTATGACTTCTATTTAGAAAAAAAACGTAAAACATCCATTTACTTAACTAAATAAAGACTTTCCAAATTTACTCTTTTATGTTTTGTATGAACACTGGTACAGATTTTCCTCTTTATATATAAAACCAACTGCTTTGAAATAGGTACAAGTATCTGAAACGTGATCACAATGCAGAAAATAATAAAGAGGTTGAACTCATGCAGGTATGATTTAACATGTAGACATTCACAAACCATGCTGTATAACTGGTTCATTATTATAAGTAAACAGACAGGCACATAATATTGACAATATGTGTCATTTACTTTGAAAATACGTAATGGTGTAAGACAACACTCTGGATTAACTCAAATATTTAATGTAAGGAAATAGTTTTAAAAATATGTGCTTTCTAGAAAACCTGCCATTTTGCAAATATAGAGGATGGTTTATTTTTGTAAAATGTTGCAATGTGGGTGAAACATCAGAATTATTTTTTTATAAATTTGGAAATCTCATGAAAGTGAGATTGGAAGATTTCTCCACAGTTAGGTTTTCACTGAGTTTGATGACAAAATTAAAATGGCACATAGAAGCAATTTTTAATTTTTTTTTTAAAAAGGTGATGCTCGAATCTGGGGAGGACCTTGACAGTTAAACTTTTCCTGACAGTTCAAGTATACACCTCCTCAACTGACTTCACTAGCTGTTCAGTTCAGGAACATCTTCCAGAGGGCCTTTGAATAAGTATCACCAAGTTCTCCAGATTCTTAAGTGCCACAGAAGATCATTAGGAGGGCTAACCACCAGACAAAGACTTTAGGGTTTAAAAATGTTGACATTTTTAAAAAGACAGATGTTTAACTGTGGGAGAATCCACCTTGACAACAGTGACCCCAAGAATGCTCAATGTCTCCAAGGTGGACACCCCAGGGCTTCCAGTCTTTCACTCCAGATTACTCCATGATTTAGACCCTCAGTTATAAACCCTTTTCACCAAAGTTTTAACAAATTAACTTTTAATTTTTAATTAAAGTCAAATGAGATTATAGAGATATAAAATCATCTTAAAAAAAAAAAAAATCTATCCAGAAAAATAATTGTGCCTCTCAGGCCTACGACACTCAACTTTAATTACAACAATTCTTGACACTCCTGTAATCAAGAATATGTATGTACATGATCAGATCATGTAGTCTTGTGGATCACATTTTGTTGGATCACATAACCACAGAATGTGAGCTGAATCCATGAAGATGTAGGATTACATTCTGCAACAGAATTTTGGCTAGATTACTTGTAGCGTGTAAATATAAGCGCATGGGGTGAGTGCCGAAAATTCAGAAAAACAAACAAGTAGATCATCATAGGGAAAAATGAAAGAAAATAGAAACAACCATAATTAAAATATAGATAGAAAGTGCTTATTTCTAAATTATAGTACTGAAAACACATCTCAAAAACATATCTTGTCCTCGTATGTGAAGCATGAAAGAAAGCAAGCAAGTACAAACTTGGCAATATAATTAATATATAAATATATATTGTTTCAGCATCTATTGTAAGGGAATTTCTGATTGCAAATATTACAAAAACTAAGTTAAATAAAATAAACAAACTTAGCAGAAACAGAACATAAAATTTAGAAATAACAGCTATTTAATAACCACAAGCCATATAAACATGGGAAAAAAAAGTACCTTTTTAATTGCTTTGCCTATAAGGTTATCTCCGACTGGAATCAGAACTCCTCCAAAGATAGCCAGTACACCACCGATGATGGCCCCAGTGAGGAGCCCACAGTTTCTATTACAGCCCATTCTTCTTCGTCAGGGTGCAGGCAAAAAACAAATACCCTTGCTGTAAGGCTTGATGTTTATTTCTCACTTCTTGGTCCCAATACACTGACTGATCTCCCTGAAAGAAGCTGCTGATATAAGGAGAGAGTGAACAAAAATCACATTCCAAAGCTCAAAGTACAAAGTGCAGGAGGTGAAGCAGGTAGGAAGATAACATGTCAAAACCAGAGAGACAGTGGCAGCCAGTGCCAAAAAATAATAAAAAAAAGTCGCATGGACTTTTGACAAGCCAGTTGCTTGTTTGCTTTTTACCTTTTTTTTTTTTTTTTAATTCCCATTCTCTAAAAGACATTATGGTTTTTATAATTACTATTTGGGGTTTGGCTTTTTTTTTTTTTTTTCTTGGCTCTGTTGCATTAGGGCAAACTGGCATTTTTCAGCTGACACACTTCCTGAGGTAAAGCACCTTCCCTAAAGTATCTCTGTGACAAGGGAGGAAGCTATAACCCTTTTATTCACAGCCTGCATGCCCTTGGCTCCCACTTCAGGCAAGACCTGGACTTTACACCACTAGTGTGAGCTATTCAGGCTGTTTCTGCTTCATGTCAAGGAAGTCCTTCAAGTCCGTCAGTACCGTGGTGGGAATGGCAGCCTCTAATGGGAAGCACCTACAAGAAGCCTGTCTTTCCATACCTCTGTCAGTCCTCAGTCTGCTACTGAAGGGATAAAACTACAACAACTTCATGACAAAAGTATGACTGTATTTTCTTTTGGAGGTGCGTTCTCACCATCACCTACTTTCATCAATCCCTATTGACTTACAGAAGGGTAGACTTCTGGAGGGGAGTCTAAATTTTGATCTTTGAAAAATGTAACACCTAATATTTCAAGAACATTCAATCTCATGGAAAAAAAAAAATCTGTATTACTCATTGGAAAACAACAGTTGCAGGTACTATGTACGAACATATAAGATCTGGCCCATAGTGAAAGTTGTAAAGAAAATCAGAATGATACCAGTGGTAAGATATATGGTAAAACATAATTTCTCAATCATATTTTTTCCTGGTTTTTACTATTTATTTACAACTGAGACAAAAGAAATGTAATGTAAAATGCCTAATTTGGAGTTTATTCTTGCTCAGGAATTAATCACATCCACATAATTTGCAAGTTATTTACTTGTTTTAGACCTCCAGGTAACAGAAAATCTGTTTTCTATTTTAGATATAATTTTTATTCTTACCAATTTCTGTTTGCTAACTCATTGTGGTCAACTCTGAATCAATTCTAAAGCAGGTATTAGTTGCAGAGTTAATTATGCATTCACAGAATCACAAAATCACAGAATCACAGAATGCTATGTGTTGGAAGGGACTGCAAGGATCAAGTTCCACCCCCCCTGCCACAGCCAGGGCCACCAACCTCCAGGCCTGCATCTAGACAAGGTTTCCCAGGGCCCCATCCAACCTGGCCTTGAACACATCCAGGGTTGACCCATTCAAGACCCAACAGAGAGAGCAAAGGAAAACATAGAGATGGAATGGAAGAACAGTTCGACCTGAATTCCCAGTTTACTCATGAGGATTAAAGGGATAAACTATCTTAATGGATTTCAAAATAGTATAGGAGGTGTAGGAACAGCATGTGTTCTATTTTGATAAACACAGCTATGGGGTCCTATTAAAAAAAGTACACATAGCATGTACAAGGTACCAGGGTCAGCAGGCAAACAGAAGTCACCGTTTCATCATGCCTGTACCTGAGCCCAGACTGCTCCTTTTATCTGCATCAGAAACCCATCTCTTGCCTACTCTTGTACTAGCAAAAGACTACTTGCAATAAGAAAAACACCCTTGCTTTAAATAAAAGCCAGCCAGTCCATCCAGCTGCCACCAGGTCATTCTCTGTGGTTCCTATATAAAAAACTTTACCCTTTCACTGATGCACTTACAGGGGACCAAGAAAGAAACTAGATTTGGCTACAGTTTTTGACTATCGCTGTGGCCAGAGAAGCGTCTCTTTAAAGAGACATGCTTTTGTAAACCTGTCTTTTCTGCTGTAGAAGGTGCAGCTTATTTGAACCCTGGGTTCATTAGTTGCTTTGCTCTTAACCAGCTGTTATTCTGCCTTTGCACAGATCAGCAATAGAAACTCATCAAAGGGGTAAAATTAAGAAAAAAGTAATTTCCCAAAAATCTTTATGCAACTAGCTGGACTTTTCACAAAGATAACTAAAAGATTGACTGAACTACAACACTAAGTTTCTAAAGTCTTTTTGATATATTGGGTGGATGTATAATGTGACTAACAGCCAACTTCACGTCAAACTCAAGTGAGAAATTCATTGACTGAAGAACTTTTAACTGAAAGTCACTAGGACCAACTCTCATATTTTTGTAGCTATGTTCAGACCAGGATCTATAGCCTGGCAAAGGAAGAACTGCAATATGGCTGAACAACTCATTGGATAAGTGGTATGTGGATTTAAAACTCTAACTACTACTGTAGCAAATCTAAGGCGATCAGAAATTTACAGTGAAATTAAATTCTGAATAGTACATATTTCAAAATTATTTTTTCCCCAATGTGACTGATTCTGGAAATCAATATAATGGAAATTATATTTTCTGTGTTTATAGAGCACTTTTAGATGTGGCCAGACATTTTTTCTCAGCTTACATACTGAAGAGTTTCAAACTCAACAGAAATACACCTTCCACTGAAATATATTTCTGTCTAAGTTTCTGTAAGGATTGGATTATTTTTTGTGTGTTAGGCAGACTAGGTATCTCTCACGAGAACCAGAAATAAACAGGTAGAAAGCAACTGGCTGCTAATAACTTGTGTCTATTCCAAGCTTTTGTAAACTCCAAAATATTCACCCTTCTCCCACCAAACACAATGCAATAGTAGTCTAGACATATCTCAATTTATGCAATTCAAATTATCCATTACACAATTGCAATGAAGATCACTCCCAACAGTTCACACTGAAGTCAACAGACTGTTCTAATCTATCTCAACAGAATGTGAAATACAAAAATAAAAGCAAACATTTCTAATAAGAATGCAGTTATTTCTGGGAATTCATATTCAAGCAAAAACTACTCACTGTAAGTAGAATGGAATGTACCATAACCAAATTAGATACTTACTATGAGACTATAGTGTAGTTTAAACTTAGGTTTGACTATAACATTAATAAGAATATTTACCCCATTCTAGAGAGGTATGTATTTTTTAATATTGTTTCAAATGTCCTAAATAGAACGCTGACAATGGAAATGATCCATTCAGATCTCTTAAAAGGCAATTTATAAGCAACTGAAAGGTGCTTATTGTTATTTAACTTTTTCTTCCCTACTTAACTTTTACTTATCCAGATGTCAGTTTAAAGCAAGTACTTATACAAATCATAGAATATTATCTGAATTTATTTAATTATTTCCTCAGCTTTAATAGCCATTTTTAAACATTGTTTGACATGGAAATACTTCAATGATATTTATTCCTGAAAATGACAGCAACTACATGGGGAAGAAGCAGTGTGTATACTGAAAATTAAAAAGGATTTTGAAAATTCCTTTTAAGAGTTTCAACCTTAAAACATATTTCTTTAAACATAATTCGTTTCACCAAGGTTAGATGGTAGGATTAAAAATCCCAAAATTTTTTAAAGATTTTTTAAAGAAGTTATTTCTGCTTCAAAGCTTATTGTCTGTAACAGCAATTGGTACACATATCACTATTAAAAAAAGACACATTTCGTACAAATTTACATTACCCCAGACTGTAGTTTCAAAAATATGAAACATCAAAAAACAGAATGCAATTGGGAAAGCCAGAAATAAAGAATATACAATACCACTGCTAACATAGTAACAAATCATTTCACTAACAGATGTAAAATTATACTGTTTCTTGCAAACAGCTTTGCAAAATCCCGGCATTTTCTTTTATATTACAATTAAATAATTCCAAGGGCTTTCCAACAACTTATTTTAAAAATATTTCTGAGGAAATTCCTCCGTCTTTAAAAGTTGTATCATATAACTCACCTTGAATAAGGGCAACTGACTGTTCAGCTGAATGTGCAAGTACTTAGCACATGACTTGCTTCATGTTACGAGAAGGCAAGCAGCTTAATCTCCCCACCAAGCACATAGCCTCTACACTCTCACGGTGTTTATATATTCCAAGAAACGTCAGTTCCCTCTTTATCTTTTTTTGCCAGAAGAAAGAGCTAAGTTGCATTGGTGTTGGGAGGTGGGGGTTATTTTTACAGTCTGACTAAAAGCCACTACCTACATCTCGTGGTAATATACTTAGCAGCTGCAATCTTTGTCAAATTTTGATCCAAGTGAGTCAAAGGTCAAGGAGACAAAAGGGTAACTTGCTTATTTGGTTCCTGGTCTCTTCTCTAATATCCATCTGCTTTAAAACTGCTCATAATGCCAAGTCATAGCTAACCACTTCCTGACAACTTCTTTAACATACAAAATATTTTCAAATATTCTTTGCTATATAGCATGCACTGCTGTATAGCTAAAGACTTATTACTGCAGTCATTCTAAGTCAAAATACAGGCTAAACACATTAATCTCCACGACAAAAAAATTTTCAAGTAATAACAATTAGGAAATGTCAGAATATCTTTAAATGATTTCTTTTTCCTTACAGATTGAATTGCGACACTTTCTCACAAACTTGTAAGGCACTACTTTTTCTGCAAGTCCAATGAACTCAATACCAGAAGCTTCTTTTTCTTAATGATTCTAACAAATCAGTTATTTTTACACTGGTGTCTGTGTAGACCAAAGTATGGACCAGCACAGTGTCCACTAGTAATTAACAATAATCAGTTTGGCAAGCTTCTGCACAATTTTTTTTTTTTTAAATGCTTTCTCATCCTGAGTAAATTAAATTAATGACTTGTTTTAAAAGATTCTTCACACAGCAGCAAGAAGGAATTATTTATATTTGTCTTACTTCATTACAAGAGACAAAATATTCCTAAAAATAGATTCTTAGGTCCTTACTTTCAGGATATAGCACCAAACAGTTTGTAATCCACATATTTAGCATATGCTATGTGTTTTCAATGATTGTTTACAGTTCTGTTTTTTTATATTGCCCTACTTGAAAGTTAAGTTTTTGTGGAAGAAATTAGCTTCTTCTAATCTACTTCTACTAAACAAATCTAAGATGGAAGAAGATCAACAAATTTGAGATTTTATTTCCTGGTAGTGAAAGCAGGAGTGACAGTGAGCCTGGTCCTGTGAAAGTAACCCGTAGGAAAGTCTTTGTACAAGGCTTGCTGCCAAGGAAAGTTGGTGAGCCTGACCTCCAGTTTCACATCCTTGAAAAGCAGAGTAAATTTGAAGGAAGGTGAATGAAGTTCAACTGCAGAAACCAGGATTTGAAGCTAAGAGAGACGTTGTGCAATTTCTTTTATATCAGTCATTTCTGTAATTTAAAATGAAACCAAATCATAATGACTTAAGGGTCCTTCTGTGTTCTCTGGTTTCATATGAGAGTTCAGAGGTTATAAGGGAGAAAATACAAAACAATGACAGAAAAAAAAATTATGTACTTCATCAGAGTCCCTAATGGCATGATAAATTACGCCACAAGGAGAAACTGTTGAGAAAGGCAGTACAAGAGACTCAGATGATGAAGACACAGAGAACCGCAGAAAGCAGAAGAAGACAAATGACGTTGTTAACTCCAAATGAAGCCCTCCCATACTCCTGGGATAAACATGCTACTGCCAAAAGTGCAGAAGAGGTGAGTGTGATTCCCAGAATTTCTAGGCTTTTCATAATGGGACTTTTATCCAATTGGCCTTGGAAATCGCTTTATTTGGGGTGCTTCCCAAACACAAAGGAAACAAATGAGAATTATTATCATTCCATGCACCCTGGGATTCCTAAACAATCAACAACCCACTTCTTATTTTTGTTTTTTCACATTAAGATCCCTTGCATCAGTGGATGACATATCTTTATGGTTCATATATTTTGAATTCTGAAGGATGCCCACATAAATTTGCCCACATTCCTGTGAGTATTCTCTGATGTACAGTACTGCATAATTTTGTATTTCTACCTTTCGACAGTCATGGCACTTGAAGGGTTTTCTTCACATACCTATTATAAAAATGTGTAAAAACTAATCTTACTGTTAATCCCTTGACAGATGTGGAGATATTAGCAATTGTTAGCTGAGGTTAGCAAGCAGATGAGAAAACTCCAGGAAAAGCCTGCTTATACAGAATCACAGAATCACTAGGTTGGAAAAGACCATTTAGATCATTGAGTCCACTGTACCTGTCCTCTCCTAAACCATATCCCTAAGCACCTCATATATCCGTCTTTTAAATACATCCAGGGATGGTGTCTCAACCAGCTCCCTAGGCAGCCTGTTCCACATCCCAACAACTCTTTCAGTGAAGCATTTCTTCCTGAAATTTAATCTGAACCTGCCCTGGTGCACTTTAAGGCCATTTCCCCTTGTCCTATTATCTGTCACTTGTATGAAGAGACCATCATCCACCTCTCTACAACCTCCTTTCAGGTAATTGTAGGTAGACATAAGGTCTCCCCTCAGCCTCCTGTTTTCCAGACTAAACATCCCCAGCTTGCTCAGCTGCTTCTTATTAGGTTTGTTCTCCATACCCTTCACCAGCCTGGTTGCCCTTCTCTGGACCCACTCTAGGACCCTGATGTTCTTGTAGTGAGAAACCCAGAACTGAACGTTGTACTCAAGGTGTGGCCTCACCAATGCAGAGCAGAGGGGCACAATCACCTCCCTGGACCTGCTGGCCACGCCATTTCTGATACAAGCCAGGATGCCGTTGACCTTCTTGGCCACCTGGGCACACTGCTGGCTCATACTCAGTCTGCAGTCAAACAACACCCCCAGGTCCTTCTCTACCTGACAGCTGTCCAGTCACTATTCACCCAGTGTGCAGTGCTGCACTGGGTTGTTATGTCCCAAAGGCAGGATTCTGCTCTTGGCCTTACTGAACCTCATCCAATTGGTCTCAGCCCATTGGTATAGACTGATCAGGTCCCTTTGGAAAGCCTCTCTACCCACTGAGCACATCGACACTTCCTCCCAGCTTAGTGACATCCATGAACTTACTGAGGGAACACTCGATCCCTTCATCAGGTCATTGATAAAGATGTTGAACAGGACTGGATTCAGGACTGAGCCCTGGGGGGCATCACTTCTGACCAGCCTCTAGCCATGGATTTGGCTCCATTGACCACCACTCTTCAGGCTTTTGCATCCTCTGAATTTTTAAGAGGAAAGAAACTTTTACACAAAAACGAAGCAAAAAAGCATTCTAGTTGTTAAGGTAAAGTGCCAAGCCCCAGGAAAGAAGGTTAGGGTTCTCAGCATTTAAAATATGGTTTTATATAATTTTTTGGGTACTCCTCCTATTATGAAACAAAAGTGTGAGGAATTATGTTTAGCTCCTTTCTATGTTCAGTATCAGTCTTATCTGTCTTATTCTATTAGCATCACCTTATGTTGCTTCTACACTCCCTAAATGCTGCTACCACTCAGTGGTCCCCTCTGGCTTCTCTGCAGTTATTAAATCCTGCAAGAGGGATTCATCTTGCTTAGTAGTGAAGAATTTAAATAATTCCAAAATCCCTCAGAAATTATAAGTATGTGGCTCTTTTCCCCAAATAAGCTTTCTTGTGCCACAGACTCATCTTCATGTGTGCTTCATGCTATGGAGGAGATAAGCAATGAAGATGACCCATCAACAGGAAGAATGTGCAATATGCCACCAGTTGGATAAGACCTCTGCCCCTCCACTTGTACTGGAAATACTAGCAAGTGTTTTTTAATAGGGAGTGAAATTTTGTATTCATGAATGGTAGTTTGATTTCCTACAGAAATTAAAACCTCTGTGTATCACACCACCACATATCACAAAAGAAGCAGCACGAGCTATTGACTCAGACCAGCCTCAACAACTTCACTTCCATTGCATAAGAGCCTCCCTTAGAGTGAACATGGCCTTTCTTCAAGCACTGCCTATAAAGAACTTGAATATATATCACCCAAATGATAAAATCAATAATTTAGAACTAATATTTTTTATGAATTATACATTCTCTGTCTTTGTCTCAGCTTCTATCACTGTGACTGCTATTTTGTACCACAGGATAGAACAGAGTTATGTGGCAGGAGTGGTCATCTCACTTTAAAATAAGGAAGTACAGAAATATTTCTGTTGTTGCAGTTTTAGTTTCAATATCTTAATCTCTAAGCACCTAAAAGATAGAAAGGCATAGTTTCATAGCAATAATAATTCTTTTCTTTTTTAAAGTTAATTACACATATTTTAATAAGACAAAAAGTAGGCTTCTGGCTTAGGGGAGAGGAATTGGTTTCCTCTTCTCTAAGCAGAGAAATAAGCACATCCACAGACTCATCCCATCTATATTAAGTGCTTACCTTAGGCAAGGATGTTATCCTTTCCTTTGGAGGCAGTGACTGGAAATCTAATTTTTAGAAGGTTAAGGCCAGAATAATTCCATTCAAACTCCCCCAAAAAGTCTTCTGATTCCTCCCTTCAACAGTGCACTGTACTGGCAATATCAGGACAGCTACACAAGTGCAAACAACTGCAAGAAAATGCAGTGAGAACACTTCAAAATATTTACCACCTGATCTTAATGGAAAGTTTGACGAAAGATTTGCAGACATGGTGTAGCATTTTTTCTGCCCACCTCACATCACAGACTGGAGATGTGTTGGCCTTTAAGACTTCCCAGTGTATGCCTTGAGGCATACTCCAACCATTCATATCAACCAGCCTTCAGTTTCCTTGAAAAAAAGATCCTCCAAAACATGCATTAATACCTGATTTTCCATCACAAGAACTTGGAAGGCTCCTTCCAAACTTCTGTGTTGCTCCTTCATTACCCACTAAAGACTCATAGATGTAGTTTTCCCATCTCTGTGAAGTTATTAGGAGCTAGGTGCTCTCCCTTGTGATTCTCATTGTGTTCTGACGATATGGAAAACATCCTAAGATACCACTGGCTCAAGCCAACTTGGCAGCAATACAGTGGAAACAGCATGATATATTTGGCTTCTGTCAGTGATGAGTTTCTCTGTCAAATTGTAATTAGGTTCTTTAAGGGGAAAATGAGTGATAGAAGACCCAGCAGCTGTTTCAATTTTTTTTCCCTGGAAATTTTGCTCCTGAACTCTTCTTGACTGGTTATGACATGCATAAACTGCTACCTTTCTTAGCCCTCAAAATCACTTTCAAATTTTAAAGTGATTTTAGCAGCAGAATCATGTGAAGGAAGCACAAGAGAGACAGGGTTAGAGCAGACTTAGATTCTTCCATTCCTGTGGGTTCAAATGAGAGTCACTCAGAGCATAGATAGGAAGGAGCTTCGTAGAACTGCACCCCATTACAGAAACTGTAATATAATAACTTTGGCTTCTGAGTGAGTCTGAAGCAGCAAAGAGCTATAAAAATCTGTTACCTAAAGGGCTGGGTCAGTCTATTAATGCTAGAGACATTTATTACTGAAACCTAAGGAGGACACAGAGAGGAGGTTACAATGGTAGGGGAGAAAAATTTTGAAAGCAAACATCTTTTGAAAGTCAAGAGAAATTTAATAAATCTTGTCCCTACTTGGGGCTTCTCCACTTCTTGCAAAACTTTGCTCCTTGGCTCAGAAGTCACAGACTAATGGAGTAATTCAAAAGTCCTTCACTGGTGCAATCTATTGTTGGGAAATAGTCAGCACAGACAGTGGCAGTGGCTTTGATGAATGACTGGGTAGTTCTTAGCTTTTGCCTACCAGTTACGCCATAATTTTGTGTGTGTAATAACGAAGAACAACATACATACAGGTGATTTTTCCACTTAACAAAGAGGTAAGTTTAAGGTCAACTTTTTTGGTGACTTCTCAAGAGATGGACATCTGCAAAATAATTGACACCCTTTTCCTTCAGTTCACATGCTCCATACATGGAGACATTCCCTTGGTCTGAGGAACATGCAGAAGATCTTCCCCCACAACTGTTTGTCACCTCAAACAAACAGAGCTTGGAGCATCTTCCCTGTGTGGAAAGGCTGAGTGAACTGAGAATGTTCTGCCTTGAGAAAAGAAGTCTGAGAAAGGATATGATCAATGTTTATAAATAGCTGAAGTGTGGGAGACAAAAGGAGATGGCCAACCTCTTTTCAGCGACCGCTGAGGACAGGACAAGGGTCAATGGTCACAAGTTGGACCACAGGAGGTTCTGCACTGATGTGAGAAAAAACTTCTTCATAGTGAGGGTGACAGACAACTGGAACAGGCTGCCCAGGAGGGTTATGGAGTCTCCTTCTGTGGAGATATTCAAGACCCATCTGGACACTTACTCGTATGGCCTGCTCTAGGGAATCTGCTTTGGCAGGGGGGTTGGACTCAGTGATCTCTCTAGGTCCCTTCCAACCCCTACAATTCTGTGATTCTGTGATTCAAACACAAGACATTAAAGACAAACCATGAGCCTACTGCCATTAAAAAAGCTGTTCTTCATCAGGCCAACAGAAGAAGAAAGCTTTATTTAACCAACAGCCACATCCCCAGCCCCAATTTGAGAATTCGAATCAGTGTTGGGATGGTATTAGAAGATGCAGGCCCCCGCTGGCAAAACTTCATTTTCTACATAAAAATTAGGGTAACATAGGAAATCATCTGGAAAAATTAATAGAAGACAAAACTCTACCTGACTAATCTTTCTCCCTCAAGGAGTAATCTCAGACTACAACAGTGGCAGCACAGAGTTAATGGAAAAGTAGATTGTTCCCTCCAACTGACAACAGCAGTACAGACTGTGAGGGTATTCCCTACCAGTCAGGGTGAGGGAGCAATACTCATAGTTTCAAGAAAATGTGTGCCAATTGACAGGGAGTTGATCACTTTATATAGCTTTTCACTTTTTATTACAAAAAAAAAACTTTATTATACAATTTTTTGCATGCCATGGCATTTTTTTTCTTATTTGTTTTAAGTGCTAATGTGCTATTCTTGTGTGTATGACAGGAGTTTTTCCTTCTGTAATAGTTTTCCTGAGAAGATATTTAAATATTACCATGAAAATATAAAACATGGATAACACACACATAAAAAACCCAAATGAAAAATAAAATAACTCTTTCCACAAGACTTTTTCTCTTAATAGATTAAAATTTATGTAGTATTATTGCAAATTAACAGCTGTGAAGAACAGAGAGTGGAAAAATAAGTACTAGTAGTGATTTCTGAGCACTAGAAGTGAATGAAGCAGTTGACTAATAGATATCCCAAACTTCACAAATTATGTCATTTGCTGAGGTTAAAATATGGCATTATTCTTTTGAATGAAACTATGTCACATAAATATGCATATAACTATCAGTTGCACAAAAATTAATTCCAAAATATAATTATCTGAAAAAAGCTACATTTTTATTTCCTTGGTAGTGCAAATTATACAAATGCTTCTGGAGTATCATCTAAAGACACACAAAAAAAAAAAAATCCCCTGAACTAGACAAGTAAAATAGAACAACTTATTAGTATTTAGCATGACTATGCTTTATGTATTGAGTTGATCTCATGGATTACATATAAAAATTATTATATGTTACATATGTTTTAAACTACACAGAAATGCATATATATGTCTTTCCCTGTAATTAATAATTACTTTTTTCAGACATTCATTTATAATATGCTTATAAAACATACATTATTTAATCAAACATACACTTGCTATTTCTATTAATTTTAATAATTAATATACAACTCCTTTATATAGTAAACCTTTATACAGAAGATATTAATTCACAGATTATTATATTTATGTTATGAATAAAATGTTAATATATTATTTTTAAATTTAAGCATGAAATTAAATATTAGCACTATATGACATATATAAATATTAATAGATTATCAGTATATTTGCTCTTTCTAAATTTTAGTATATCAGCTCTTCTTAAGTTATAAACAGAGGAGTAGAGCCTGAATGGCATCTGTCTTTGCTTCTAATCCTACATGTAAGAGCACTTTGCTCACAATAGGATGCAGTAGTATGCTTGCAAGAAATGAATGCAATGCCCAACTGCATGCTGAGAAACTGTGTTTAGTCCAGCAGAGTCACATACCTGTATGGAGGGAGAGCTGCTTTCACTACTTTTACCACCATAAACTGGAGAGCTGCAGAAGAGCCTGATAAATTAGCTCCTTATTCACAGAAAAATCAAGTTGCTGTAGCAACCCTATAGCAACCCTTGCTGTCCAGTGCCCTATGAGTCAGTTGATCTTTCATCAGACACAAAGAGAAATAGGAAACTTAAGTAGGAAGATTCAAACTTCTTGGTATCTAAGACATCTCAAATGATAAGAAATTGTAAAACAAAGATAATACACTTTCACAGTTAGACTTTGCAAGAAAGACCAGCTCTATGAAAATTGTTTCAATGGCAGCCTCTCCTTACCCTCTGTAAAAGCCCAGCACTTGGAGTCAATGTACCAGGTCCCTGGTTGCATAATTGCCTTTGCTGTTTGCAACAGCTCTTGGCAAACCTGGTCTAATCCCAGTTAATTCTTACAAACCACTGGAAGCCAAGTAAGGCGTTTCATGCTAGAGATAACTACAGATCTGGGTTTATTACACATATTTACAAAAAGCACAGAGGTTGAAATGTGGGATCACAGCTGTGAATACAGATGTTCAAATTCATGGTACTCTTTCTAATGATTTCCACAGGTTTTGGTTCAGAACATTGTCTAAACAAACTTCTGAGTCAAGTGACAGTGACAGTGACAGCTCTGCCTGACATTTCGGATCCTCACTAGATCTTTTCATCACAGTAGTGGTGAACTCTCTAAAGTGCTTTTAAAAACTATAAAAAGTATTACAATTTTAAGCACTGTAATTTTTTTTTATTGGCACAGTAGTTATAGCAAATAGCAAGAGTGAACAGTCTGTCTGCCAAGGCTTTTCATAATTAAGATAAAAGCTGTACCAGAGCATTAACAGGACCCAAGGTGTGTCAGTATGACACCTACAAAGCTACATCCCACATGTACTACTAACTCAAGACGCATCCCATGGCATAAGCCTCTTTGCCTGGCTTTCTATGAAGTTTCTCCTTCTCTAAAGCCAGTCAGAAAATGAAGCAACAAGGGAAAGGAAGGAAACAATATTACTGAAAATTCCATTAATTTGGCTATTTTCTGACCTACCCTCTTATGTAAAAGCTGTTGTTCTACCTTGGTCTTCTTGGAGTCCTACTGATTGTTTCCTCTGTGGCTTTTGCAGCTGCAGCATCCAGTTTGTTGCCAGACTTCTGCCTTCCTTCTACATGTGCTTCCTTGTAGTGCTGTTTCCTTCCCCAAGAATCCTCCCTGCTCCAGCTCTTTTTATATCTCTCCCACCTTCCACCCTATCATCTTAGCAGTCACTCCTCCAACAAGTAGCTCCTCTGGTCTGTCTCCTCCCCCATTGAGTCCTATAGGGTTTTTTTCCACTTCCATTATTTACAGCTTTTCATGAATTCTGACCTTGATTTCTGTCATTAACTTTTGTTTCCCTAAATTTCCCGTGATAGTTTTTTTCACATTCTTTTTTCTTCTACTTCACTTTTTCTCCCTCTGGAATTGCAGTATATAACTGTCTCATGCTATCAGTTAATCAAAACTGAAAGCCAGATTTGTCAGTGCTCTTTGGTACACAGAGAATCTTACCTGAAAAGGCTAATTATAAATAATAATTTAATTTTGGTAACTTAATCTTGTAGCGTGTTCTTGTTTGTCTTTCTTCCTAAAGCCTCAGAACAATAAAGTCCATGTTATTCCTGCCCATTGCCTTTTCCCTGCCTAGCTGTCATTGAGCCCTATTTTGAAGTCCTCCCACTCCTAAGAAAATGAATATTGAACAGCTTCACCCATCCACAAAGAAGCAGATGTACCAGGCAAGGAAGAGTAAACCTCCTCCTCAACTTACCTGCACCAGGACTGAGGGAGGATCTGAGATGGCACTGGGAATACCTCAGACTTCTCTGAACACAGGGTCAGACAGTGGCAGAGCAGGCACATTGGACTGCCAAAGCCAGTGCTGTGCCCTTCCTTCTGCTCCACCACAGCTGGAGAGGAAATGGAATCTGTCCTTCACCTCTTTCTTGTGCTCTGAGAAATCAGGGCACTTGTTAATGCTTAGCATTTAAAAACAAACCTTAAAATTACATAGGATACAGATTACAGAATTGTAAACATACCATCACAACATGAAACACCCCAGGCATGTTTGTGGCGGAGTGCACGCCCTCTGCATAATTACACTCAGTCTTCTCTGTTTTGGGCAAAAAGTAACAATAGTCACTTATCAGATTCCCAAAACGGTATTGGAGAGGATTCAGCAAGACACTCCCAAGACATTCTGGTTAGTAATAGCCACAGGATTACAGACATATAAATACTCTGTCCCTACAGCTTCTGGCAACTGTTCCTTCCATGTTGCACTCTGCTCTGTTAGTGGTTTTCTAGTTAGTTTTTTGGACAGACTTTCTTTCACAATTCCTTTCTCTGCTGACAGATTCTAACACGGATGTCTCATCCTTTCCTGAAGCCTTGCTGCCAGGCAATCTTATCAGAACAGAACCTCTTGGATATATAGACTGAAATGCTGATATCATTGCAACTTCACACAATCAAGAAGGTTTTTCTACTGTAGTACTGTGTGTGAGAACAGTTTAGCAATGGTTACTTATTCTAGATGTTACTGAACATTTTATTTTCCAAAGTCCACGTACCCAAGGGACCATTCCAGTATCTTGATCAAACATCATGGACATCTATCTGCTGATACCTGTCAGTTAAACTACCATGCCTCTGTATGTAGTTTTACGTGCCAGTGATTCTAAAGTACATGTGCCTGAACAATGTCTGTATGCACACTCAAGTGACATGCACAAATCTCCTTATAGGAGTCAGAAACAGTGGCCGTGAATAGAGATGATTTTTCATGGCCTCCCAACAGCTTTCCTGTGAGGCAGCTCTCATCCATTAGGTTTATAAAAACAGCAGTAAAAGAGAACTCTTCTGTGATTGGAGATAGTAGATCCCAGTATTGTGATTTTTTAATCTGTATGTAATGAGAAGAATCTTCATCTTGGCATGACAGGAACATGCTGGTAATTCTTGAGAGGAATTTTTCCTTTTTTTTGGAGACTAAACATGAGCACATATTTTATGTTCTTATGACCAAGTAAAATGGGAAGACCTCTTCAAAGAGCAGTAATAATCCTGTTTTGACCAAAAGTTATATTTAAGCATTCATATATATTTGAGTCCATACATGAAAGTGCCTTGCTTCAATTTCAAAAAAAATGTCTCCTGAAACTTAGTATGTAGCTGAGCTGTTTTGCCTCTGGCAAGCTTGCCTATTGCCAATTGTCATCACGCAAGCACCCTGAAAAATACCACCTTTTCCTTGGAAACTTCCATGCATGTCTCACTGAAATGCATGTGGCGGGGAGGATTTGTGCCTACATGGACCTTTGAAATTGCATTGTGATTCCCCACACAGCATTAACCAAGCCATACTTTTCATACCATTCAAGTACCTCACCTGAAGAATGGGGCAGTAATATAAACCTATTTCTTTGGCATGTTGCCACACAGTGTATTGCTTAAACCGAGGTGCTCTCTGAAGTGCTACATCCCTCTATAATGTGGTGACTCTACTCCTATGTAGTCTTCCTTTTCTTATGATGAAATTTATCCAGAACAGATTCCCATTTTTAGAACTATGCCTCATCTAAATGCCATTTTGATACTTCATGTTTAATTCCCCTTCTACACTGGACATATGCCCTGTGAACATTCTATAGATAGGGCAAGATCAACTTCCAAAGTATAGACCCAATGTAAATGTGTTCACTCAACACATCACTTGGTTTAACTACCAGAACTTTCAGGATCACCGGAGAATATAGCTTGTTTGGACCTTAAAACTCTAGGGATCAAAATAATGTGTAAACCTGTCTTTAACTATATGTATATGGCAACTTCCATTTACTGCAGGAAATCTTTATGCTGTTGTTTGCTATTATGAAGGTGATGTGCATCCCTCTAGCATCCCAGGATAAGGGAGTTAATGCCTTGTTTCCTGGGTGTAAACTTCATCGATTTTGTTTTCAGGACTATACGTTAACAGATCTTAATTAAAATCAAAACAAAACCACAAACCAAAATCCCACAGTGGACCATATCAATTTTTTTTTTCTAAAATCTTTGGTGTGTTTGGAATTGATAAGCATTTTGTGGAGCAAAAGAAATGCAGTGCCATTGTGGGTAGGATTCTTCTTTCCACATTTAATTGTCTGCATTGTAGATATATGAATGTCTATCCAGAATTCCTTCACTATCTACAGAGAAAAAAGTGCCTTTCTATGACTTGAGTTCTCTGATTAATTGATCAAGTATAATAAATTTAAAGTAGCTCTTTTGAGCTACCTGTTATGAATGTCTGTTGTTCTGCAAATATTTCACTTGGAGTATTTCCCACTGTAAGATGAAGTTTCTCCATTTTCCCTAGGAAAAAAAAAAATCCAATAAAAAACCATAAAAAAGCACAAAAAGGGTCACTCCAAAGACCTTGAAGGATTTTCAGGATATCAAAAATTATCTGTGTTTAACTTCATGAGGGATTAGAAGGGAGCAGAAACAAGGAAATGATAATATAAGATTTCCCTGGCTTGCTCTTATCCTCATTTGGTAATCTGGGTATATTTGTAATCTGGGTATATTTACTTCTGGGATTTACTTCCTATGGTGAAGTTTTCTCCTGAAAAAATGACTGTAGTTTGTGAGATCTAGTACAGTGATACACCTTGAATTGAAACAGTCTATGGGCATTATTCCTGAGTTTTGCTTAGAGTTAATTTCATCACAGTTCCAAGAGTTCATATGAATCCCTACCAAACAATCAAAACACACAATTTTACTGTTCTATTAAATTCATTAAAGTTGTTTATTTCTCATTTATTCTTATATTGTTTGTTGCACCATATTGAAATTAGCAAAAATTTAATACAGAATTAACAATTCAAACTCATCAAACACTGAGACTGCAATGCATGAAGCCTAAGTTTCATGAAGCGCAGATGAAATCCCAATCAGTATTTCTTTATTTCTTCATGACGTTTTAGAGGCACACAAAGGAGCCATCATATGAATTAAACATTATGGATTGCAATAAATAGATACTAAGATATAAAGTAGTTCAGTAAGGCATAGCAAAGAGGACTCTAATCTAGACAAACAATGAAGTGATCAGTGATATTAGTAAAAAAGTATTACACCAATAAATATTTGGCCAGCAGATAGAGTGAGGGGATTCTGTCAAACTGCTCTCCACTTATGAGACCCCACCTGCAGTACTGCACCCAGCTTTGCAGTCCTTGGGATAAGACTGACATGGAGATGTTGGAGTGACTCCAGAGGTCACAGAGATAACCAGGGGTGTGGAGCACCTCTGCTGTGAAAACTGGCTGAGAGTGTTGGAACTGTTCAGCCTGGAGAAGTCTCTGTGGAGACCTTATTGCAGCCTTCTAATACCTAAAGGGGCCTGCAAGAAGTGTGGAGTGACAGAACGAGGGGTGATGGCTTTAAGATGAAGGACAGATTCAATTAGATATTAGGAAATATATCTTCTCTATGAGGGTGGTGAGGCCCTGGCACAGGTTGTCCAGAGAAGCTGTGGCTGCTCCTGGATCCCTGGCAGTGTTCAAGGCCAGGTTGGATGGGGCTGTGGGCAACCTGAGCTAGTGGAGGGTGTCCTTGTCCATGGCAGGGACGTGGGACTAGATGATCTTTGAAGTCCCTTTCAACACAAACCATTCTTGATTCTATTATTCTAATATACATGATTCCTAAAAATTTTCAGAAGTCACAAATTAGAAAGGATGTCTGCAGATTTGAATGAAATTTAATTTATGAAAACTGATATTCTTCCTTTCTTTTTCCTTTCCCTTCTAGTTAAAACGCTCCAAAATAGAGAAATAAGCATTGCCAAAGAAAAAAATTAAAATTAAAAAAAAAATAAAATTGCTGGTTACTCAAAGAGTGAAATGGAATACTTAAGTACTTAAATACTTAAATACTTAAATACAGTGAAATGGTTACTTAAAGAGTGTGTTTGTTTATACAGTGTCTACAAAGAGAAAAATAAAATTGTTTTAAATTAAATCAGTCTTCCCAGCTAGCAGTTGTTTTTAAACATTTTGATTTTAAACACTTTGTGCAAAAAACAGAGTCTTATGCTTTAAAAAGGACTGGCAAATGTGTCCTTTATATTTCAGGAAGGACATATACACTGCTAGATGATAGAAGGACTCATATTACAATTCAGGAAACAGGCTGCTATCCCAAGGAACTGGAACTTGCCTTTAGTTTTCTGCCGAAAATGAGAGATCAATGTCATATTCAAGAAAACTAAATTTTTTTCGTATGAGTCTCATGGAATAGCTCATGACCAGCTAAACTCATCTGAAGCTAAACTCAGTAGAAGACATACTCTAAGCAAATAAAGCCACTAAAAATGCATGGGTTTAAAATACAGATCACAATCATATCATCAGAAGACACCATTAACCTTAGCATCTCAATACATGAACTTACTTCTTACAACCTTTATCTTTTGATCTTTTATATAAAATCTATGAGCTTCACTGATCTCGTGATTACAGTTTTGAAATATAGGGTCCTTTAAGAAGGTACATGAATGGATTGCTCTTTGCTTCCCTGAGGCAGCATTTTCCTGTCAATTGGCCAGAATTAAGAATTTGATCTATTTATATTTTGTATATTATTTCAACATTTTCAAACTTAAACAGCTAAATGAACTTTCTCTTGATAGTATATGCAAACTTTATAATCAATGAGAAGCCCAAATAACAGTTCAAAATCCTCTGGTTATGGTCAGGGACAAAATGAAGACTCTGGCATGAGGAATGGAAACGCCTGATTCGTGTGCTCAAAGACTATCTGTCCTACTGGGCAGCTGTAAGAAACACTGATCTTTGTTGAATTAGGAAGATTCCGAACAAGATATCACAAGAATGCTTCTTGCACTTTGTGAGGACTTGGAACCGCACGTGCAACTTTGGGTCTCTAATGGATCTGGCAGAAATTGTGGGAAGAATAGCAGCTGATGAGATGCCAGAAAGAAAGAAGTCCAGAGTAAGAAACATACTGGGATCTTGATGTTGTATAGATGGATCTTGATATTGTATAAATCATATTTAAATAAGTGCCAAGAATGACTATCCAGAGGCCAGTAGCTCAAAGATACCTGGCTTTTCTGTTTGTTTTTAATCATTTTGTTCCAGGCACATACAAACAATATCTAATTGTAGGAAAGCTGGGAGGCAATTTTCAGTTCCAAAGAGTATGTAAAAGGGTAAAGGAAACTCTGACGTGAATAAGGGAGAACCAGACTTAAGTGCTATCTGAACAGACTCAAGGGACTTCATAGCAAACAGACAAGCAAACTTCAAGTGTGACTGTTGTAGAAGGAAATTGGGAGAAAAGAGTCAAAAGAAATACAAAACTAACAAAGAAAACAAAAATATGTGGTGGGTTGGCCTTGGCTGGCTGCCAGGTACCTCGAAGGTGCTCTATTATTCCCCCTCCTCAAGTAGACAGGAGAAGAAAATTCAATTAAAAGCTCATGTATTGAGATAAAGACATGCAGATTACTTATCATTTATTGTCACAGGCAAAATAGACTCATGTTAGTAAATTTTATTTACTGCTAATTAAACAAAGTAAGATAATGAGAAATAAGAATAACGCTAAACACAACATCCCTCCCCCCACCCCC
>VXBZ01012098.1:64064-98049 GCA_013399135.1 Heliornis fulica | reverse complement strand
GCCACCTCCTCCGCCTCCTTCTGCACTGACATTCATGTCTGTGGAGTTATTTCTGTCACTTTTTCACACTCCTTTCTCACAGCTGTCACACAGCTTTTTTTTGGTTTTGTTTTGTTTTTCCCATTCTAAAATTTGTTGTCACAGCTCCCACTGTCACTGACTGGCTCAACTTTGGCCAGTAAAGGTCTGTCTTGGAGCCAGCTGCAACTGGCTCTGCTAGGACATGGAGGGATCTTCTGGTGTCTTCTCACAGAAGCCACCCCCATGGCCTCTCCCACCCCAGATAAAAAAAAAAAAAACCAAAAACCCAGAAACAAAAACAACAACAAAGCCCACAAAAAAAAACAAACAAACAAACTCTACCATTATTGTGGAGATATGAAACAGTAAACCATCAGAAATACTTCAGGTAACTATGACTTTTATGAAATAAGCATTACCCAATCGAATCATCATTTTGCTGTGGATCTTACAGTATTTGGCATGGTTAGGCAGCCATTTATAGTCAAGTGTAAGTACTAATCTGAGTATCTTGGCTTTCATTTCTGGAAAAAAAAAAAAGTTTTACAGCTATTGTAGAAAAAAAAAAAAAAGAAAAAGTTTTCAGTGAAACCAGAAATTTCATACATGTTTACTCAAAATACATTATTACAGACTGCCATAAAGTGCCTGGAAAGACAGATTCCCTCCTTTGGTTTCATGGAAGATCTGCTGCGTTTCAATGGGGAAATCTGGGTTTCAGGTTTGTTTTTTTACTCAGAAGACACCATTTCTGAACATCCTTGGAAATGAACTCCCTTTCCTACAGATTTCAAAACACACAAATGCAGGAAATTGTTATGATAATTTTCAGCAAACATCTCTGATTTGACTGTTTTGATGAATTAGCATTTCTGATTCTTCTAACCTTGCACTGATTTTCTGGCAAGAAAATTATACTGTTGGAAAACTGCAAGAAAAAAATACTGTTAACTGAAACAGTAAGAAAATGTTCTGGAGATTGAAGCTTTTTCAATAGATTCTAAAGAACCAGCTATTCTTTCAAATTGTTCTGAATAAATCATGCTAATTAAATCAAATCACAAGACATTGCTTATGAGAAAAATATTCTGTTGGTGATTCCTTGGTGTCACAGGGTTTCTCTGCATGAAGAAGTATGTGATCAAAACAAGGGAGACAGCCCCTAATCACAAAGCAGACAGGCCTGACCTTGTCTCAGTCATTCAGATGAGATCAAGTGTGAGGGAAGAGATCTCAAGTGGGTTTTTTGTGCACTGCCTATTTCTAGTGTCTTGTCATCTATCTAGCAGTTAGAAATTCTGCCACTTGCAATTGCTGCCCAAATTAGTAATTACTGCAAACCACATAGGGGGTTTAACATAGTCCTGTTAAAAAGAATAATTCAATAGCAGCTGAAGGCTTGATGGAAAAATAAACTTATAAATGAAGTAGATGCCATCAAGTATCTTCAATGCAAGTCATGTTTATATGTGGAAAAAGCCCTTATAACAGTAATAAAACTGCTTTCAAGAAGTATTTACTTACACTTTTATTAGGCAAGTGTATTCATAAAAGTATTATCACAAGGCAGTTCATGCTAATGTTAATGATAATACAACTGTTTGCAACTGCCTTGAAAAGATTTGTTTGCAGACATGCATGATCAATAGACACATGCATGTTTCCATTGCAAATCCTGGGTTTTTTTTTGCTAGAGAACAAGGTAATGAACAGAATTTTGAAGCTATATTCATTTTGTCATGAGAGCTTCCAGGAGCATTTTTATTTCATGTCATGCAATTGTCACCATTAATCTTTTCGAACTCTCTTATTGTGTTTGTAGAATTAAAATAAGGTTTATGTGAACTGCTCAGCAGCACTGTCTATGTTACCACACTCCATGTTTTCCACATTGTGTAAATGACTTCTCCTTATATCACAAGTCATGCTGCCAACTAAATGGAAATGCTGGGCTGAATCAGCAACTCTGATGACTGCAATCCCTCTCTTTCCTTCCCTCCCATTTTAACACACCTGCTTCAAATTATAATTTTCCTGATGGTTGTGATGAAGAAACCTCTGGAGTAAGACTGGAGTAATAGGAGCAGAAATTATTTCCCTCTTACAGTCAGTATTAATTAGTTAATGCTAACTGGATGCTCCAACCCAACTTGAGGTTTTATTTATCTTCAGGTGGGTTCACCTCTGAATACATAAGGAGATCGGAGGTGGAGGTGAGACCTGGTGTTTCGCTGTTCTCTGTAATTTATTGATGTTTGAACAAAGCTGGAAGCTCCTCTATATGATGTATGGGTGAAGATTCTGTTCTGTATTCAAGTGGTAAAGAGAAGCTAGGCATGTTTTTTTACCTCAGCAAGACATGTGGACAGTTGCTGAAATAAAAGTTTTATTTGGAATATTTAAGGTGTGATTTCTATTCTAAATTATATGAACCAAAATCCAAACACCCATACAGCCTGATTGCATAGACCAAAACCAGCACATCAAATTCAATCACCTTTTAAGATATATACCAATATGCCCTTGTGTTCCTTGTGTGTAGGAAAATATCTTATTTTTGGTTCGGGCAGATGTTTAAATCCACAACAGTTAAGTCTCACAGAATGCAGTGAGTAACTGACTGGGGTTTCTCCAATTCAGTCAGCATAATAAATTAATACACTTAAAGAAATCCTCACCTTATTTATTTAAAGACAAATTGGAAGCCAAAGTCCTGAAATCGTTTCTGGCATCAGGAGTTTATTTGAGAATTGATACAATAAAAAGTGTTCAAAGTCTGTCAGAACTGAAACATAGCCTGGAAAAACACGGTCACAAATGATTAACAGAAAAACAGAAAGACGGGTAGGTGACACACTACAGTATTCCACGTTGTTGTAAAAAGCTTTTAGCTTATTCTGCTTTATGATGAATAAATTATAAAAATGCAGTGCATAAAAGCTCAGGAACATTTCCTTTTCATACCTCTGGTCTTAGAAATACATTGAAACAATATTACAGCTATTGTAGAAAAAAATTTTTGTTTAAATTATTGTTTAAATAAATACAGTCCAGATACTGGTAGAGGATTCAGTTAACATTCTTTTTAAACCAGTAAATTTAAAAACTGAAAGCATACAGAAAAAAACCAAATCATAACTTTAGAGTGGCAATTAGAATCCCTTAGCAGAGCACTTCTGTTGGTGGCTTCTGCCAGATTCTTGGTTACCTGATGGAGACAAGTAATTTCTGGGAAAGTACACCAGCACCCCTGGAAATCCGAGACATGAATCAAGCCATGGTAAGTGCTGCTGGGCACCAGTCCAGACAGGCATGTAGAATGGGAGGGGGAAAGAAAAAGAGGTCCCAAGGAGAGCCCTAGCTACAAAGCAAGATATAACAAGTGCAGATGGAAATTACTGCACTTAAGCACTATTAGAGTAATACAGAAACATAAGCACGAATCTTAATTGAATATTCATTGAAAAAATTAATTAGAAAAATTAAATGCTCAACCTTTACAAGTAAGCACAGTGGTTTTACAGCCAGAGAGGACAGCTGCTACTTAACTATACAACTGCAAAGGAAGGGCTGCACATAAAACTTAAGAGGGAAGGAAATCCACAGAAAGGCAAAGCAGGGAAAGGTTTGATAAGGTGGTAAAAATAGGCAGCCATCTCCTGTTAGTTGCCATGTCATCTTCTGCCAAGGTGAACTTCTTTGCAGCTATTCTAAAATCTTGGATTCTTGTCTTTGGAATATTTTGACATGGCTGTGTGACAGTTAAGTCCCAGTTTCCCTGCTGCTGCTCTACAGCATGGTGTTTAGGACAGCAGAGGAGTAAAATGGGACAGGCTGAGAAAGAATCTGAATTTTGATCTCCAGTCTCTAGCATTACATTCTTAACCACAAGACTCTTATACAAAAGGAAAGTGCTTTTGTCAAGTAGTTTGCAAAACAACCTGGCATCTGGCCTTAGGTTCATCCCATTCACTAAAAGGTATATCTTAGCATAATAAATCCCACTCCTACAGCCTGCTCTGTAGCCTGAAAACATAAAAGTTTCATTTATAATCCTATATATGAAGATCCGCCTGTGGGACTACCTATGTTTCTTCTTTTTCTTCTTAACTTCTTACATAAAATTAGCTGAAGTTGAGAGGAACTTTGTTAGATGGTAGAAGACTGACCATGTTTTTAAATAACCCCAGTAGTGTGATACAAATTTTACGTTGTACTCACAAAATGTCTATGTTAACTTGAAGCTGAGAAGTGATGTGAAAACTCTTTTACCATAACTGAAGAAAGGAAAGTCATATCTCAGAGTTTTCATTGAAGAAGTAAGTAAAAATGGATGCAGGAAATCCTGTGTATGCAGTCACTTTTGTTTAAAAAAAAAAATGTTCCTGGACAAAAAATAATTGCAAAGGACAAGAAGGAAAATCCTTACATTAATGAAGAAATTCTTATTATTAATGAAAGATAGGCAAAAGATATTAAAAGAAAGCAATCTGGTTTTATAATCACTTTAAAAAGCTTGGATCTCAGCAGATGAATTCCACGGGGATTTGTGCTGGGGCTCATGAAAGTTACAAAATTTTAAAGATTAGGCAAAAAGAAGGAATAATGAATCAACAAATTTAGTTATACTCAAACTTTTTCAGGTAAGAAAAATGAAAACTAAATATGAAGAATCTCATAAAAGTCTAATGACATTTTAAGACTATGAAAAAAACAAAAATATAAACAAATATAAGGAAAAAAATTTATAGAGCAGAAAACTCTCCTAAAATTGCCAGGATTGTGAGCTTTTACCAGTCAGAAATCTGAGTGAGGAAAGATTTTGGACATAATAAGCAGTTCTATGAGAACTTCTGAGTAACAGTCAGAATAGCAAACCTAATGATAGGAACTGTATTGAATTCTTTATCTTCCAAGAGAGACTGATGAGGCAAAACATGATAGTGTTCTATAATTCTAATACAGGAATGAAAACAATTAGCTCTTAAAATGGAATAAAACTAAAAAAAAAAGAAAAATAAAAAAAAGGCAAAACATGCTTAAAGAAAAAGAGGTGTGCCCTTAGACAGTTATGTTATAGAATTACCTGCTGATATTAGTTTACTTGGATGAAGAAAGTAACAGAAAAGGTTTCTTGGGGAAAAAAATCTATTTAAAGCTATTTAATACAATAACCTCTTTGTCAGTAAACTGTAACCTGACATAGTTCGAGGGATTTTCTCCAGATAAATTTTCTCTCTTTCGTACTACTGTGTAAGAATTTTTTATTTGTATGCTGCTCATAGGCTATATGAACTTTTAACTTGATCTCACTCTTTTGAAAATCTGATACATATGAAAATTAGGTATTTGATGTAATAGCCACTTCAAAGAGTGATAACTCCGTGAGAGAGTCCAGCGCAGGGCCACCAAGATGACAAAGGGAGTGCAACACCTTCTTTAGGAGGAAAGGCTGAGAGAGATGGGTATCTTTAGCTGGGAGGAGACTGAGGGGTGATCTCATTAATGTCTATAAATATGTAAAGGGTGAGTGTCAGGAGGATGGAGCCAGACTCTTCTCAGTGATGGCCAGTGATAGGACAAGGGGAAATGGGTCCAAGCTGGAAAATAGGAAGTTCCATGTGAATGTAAGGAAAAAAGAAAAATTTCTTATGTAAGTGTGCCTCTTTTCATGTACACACTGGATAAGGAACCTCTAACACTAGAGACTGTGACATATGTATATAAAACATGTGGATTAATTAAAGGAGTCACAAAGAGCTTTTTCATGGTTCAATGAAGTTTGAGTATGCTGCTTTGAATACCTCATTTGATGCTGAGTAACAACACAGACCCGTATGGGATGCTTAATACTAGAGTGAAGTTTTCACTGTTACAAGCTGGTATTTTTCAGAGGAACTAAAAAATACAATTAGCCAACAGTCCCAAGGCTCTAAATGTGTCTCTAAATTTATTTCCAATTTAGATTTTCTCATAAGGGGAAGAGAAAAATCCTACCAAAAAAAAAAAAAAGTGATGGAAATATTCTGGTCACAGGTCTCCAGTCAGACTCTGCTCAACTAATCACAACCCTCTGGGCCCAGCCCAGCAGCAAATTCTCGACCCACCTCACCATCCACTCATCTATCCCACATTTTCTCAACTTTGTTATCAGGATGTCATGGGAGACAGTATCAAAAGCCTTGCTGAAGTCAAAGTAGATGACATCCACTGTTCTTCCTCCATCCAGCTGGTGATGACATCATAGAAGGTTAAAAGATTGGCTGAGCACAATTTCTCTTGGTGAATCCATGGTGACTACACCTCATAGCCTTCTTCTCTTCCAACTGCTTGGAGATGGCATCCAGAACAAGCTCTTCCATCACCTTTCCAGGGACAGAGGTGAGACTGACTGGCCTGTAATTACCCGGGTCCTCCTTCTTGCTCTTTCTGAAGACTGGAGTGATATTGGCTAACCTTCAGTCCTCAGAAACCTCTCCTGTTCTCCAAGACCTGTCAAAGATGATAGAGAGTGGCTCAGCAATCACCTTCACCAGCTCCCTCAGCACACATAGAAGCATCCCATCAGGGCCCTTGGATTTGTGTACATTGATCCCACCTAGATGCTCCCAGACCACCTCCTTCTCAACCACAAGGAAGTTCTCCATTTCTTTGAAGTAAAGATCAAAGTAAAGAAGGCATTCAGTATCTCCACCTTCTCAGCAACCCACGTTACCAGGAATTATTCACACCTCTCCACCTACCTCTAAGTAACAGATGATCTTTTGTCATAGTGCTGCTCAAGGGCTGGTGAAAGGCTCAAGATTTGGTTCTCCTGCCTGATTCACCAAGCTTAAGACTCCTTAGATCTCAGCAGCTTTGAGAAAGTGCACGGACAGAAGGGACCAGGACTATAAGTTTGAATAGATAAATGAGGGCATATGAGTGAGTGGTGAATTTGTGTTTAGCCCTTCTCAGTACAGCAGTTTCTGGATGGTTTTGAACTCTATCACTAAGCACTGTGGAGATAAGACAAGCAGTGCCACATGGTTTCAGTAGTCCTCCTTTGGTTTTGATCCCTTTTTGACAGTGACAGTAGAGTCCTAGAGGCCTTAGGTGAATATTGTTTTCTAGGTTGTTTGTGTTGCCTGAACAGTAGTTAAAGACACCCTAAGCATCACTAGCTTAGCTAAATTAATCCCCCTCTCTCTTTGGGAGACCTGGAGAAGCAATTCATATCTTCAGAACTTTAATCTTCTTTTACTTTCTGTACACAGCAGAGGGCAGCTCTGATGACTAATCTCCTAACCTCTGAACCTGCTCCATGCCTGGATTTGGGTTCCAAATCCTCTTGGGTTTATTTTCTTCCTTGTGGTAGTGCTGGTGATAAACGTATATGTAGGTATAAGAAAGAGTAACTGTGACTAGGGAAGAGAATGAATGCAATGCTTATATTTAAGGATGAATTTTCTCTGTGTCTTCACCTAGCAGAAAAGCCACTGGGTTCTATTCTTGCCTATGTGAGGACTCATCCTATTATTCCTTGTTAGATTTTTCTGCTTCATTTACTCCAGTGCTGGAACCTGCTTGTTTCCCTTTGGAGAGATGGAACACAACATCCAGGGTTGGGTTTGTTTTTTTTTTCTTAAAATATCAATGAATTAAAGTGTTCTTACAAAATGCACTACTAGTACGGTTCATTTTCTTTTTTTGTTATTGTTTTGGTTTGTTTTTTAAAAGCAGCAGTGTAATTCCAGTAATTAAGAGTAAGTACTTATTTTTATTAATAATTATAAATAATAGTTATAATAATAATTATGAAAAAACTTAAATGTTCCAAGTAAGAACATTGCACAAAATATGGTTTAATTAACACAATAATCCCTAACACAAAATTGCAGGCTGTGGACCAAATATTCCACACTACCCAGACTGCATGTTCTGGACCTTCACCATGTTCAAAGCATTAACTTGGAAATTGGTACAGAACCTGCAATCCTGGTTCAGCTCTGTTTTGAGGGTCATAGTGAAAGTTCCCACTGTTCTGCTTTTCTTGTTTTGCTTTAATTTGGATGGTTTTCATTTTGCGTGTTTCATAAACTATGCAAATAACTACAGCTAAATGTGGAAAAGACAACCTGTAATGTGCCACCTTCTAAGGAAGCACATAACATTGAAAACCTTGGAAGAATGTAACACTCACCTGAGCTACTTTTTTCCAAGGAAGTGGCATCCCCTAAACTCTTGTATGCAATTATTCTTTCATAAAGTTTCAGCTGCAAAAAGCACGTAGATTCAAGAGAGACGAAAAAATAATTACCATCTTGCAGCACTGCAGGTCAACAGCTCCCTGTGGGCTGGGGCAGGGACTGATGGCCCCAGGCTGGACCTGGCCATGGGCAGGATGGAGGAGGCCCCAGGAAGGGGTGGACAGAGACAATAAGGCTTATTAGTATCCTCAGGATCCCAACAAAAAAAAATAATTCCCAAAACACTGCAGAGCTCCACAGATGCCCTCTTCATTTAGGGTTATAGGATTTAGGTTCAAGGATTTAGAGCAGTGTTCCATCTTCCGTGCTGCATTGTCTTATCTCTGCATGAAAAGACCCTCTATTGTTCCTCTATCATCTAATATCCAGGAGCATCTTTCATGTGTTCAAAGGACAGGGAAAGGGAAACCAGACTTAAACATCTTCTGGAAATTTCAGAACTCCAACAAAAAGCATGAGATGCAAATAAAAAGGAACGGAAGTGAATGCAAGCCTCTGAATGACATAGAAGGATCCCACTCAGCTTGAAGTGTGTTTGGACTCTAACCTCTAAAATATCCAGTCTCATTTGACCTCTCTGCCTCAATCATCATTTAGCTGACAGAATGGTGCTGTGATGATGTTATAACATACATGGAGCTTTACTAGCTCACTCCTGATATTCCCTAAAATTAGTTTCACAAAAGGAGACTTTATGGGCAGTATAATGATGTACATCATTATTACTGTTTCTGGGATAAAGTCAGAAGTTTCCAGTTATCTCGAAATCACACAATCAGATTTCATGTTACTAATCAAATAAGGTCCAGCATTTTAGCAGCCATGCACTTTTATGCACTGGCTGGGATGTTTGTCATGCTGCCAAAGAACTTTGAAAAGTTGGACTTGACTGTGACAAGGAAAAGTATTTATGTATAAAATTGACTGGTGTTTGAATCAAGTCTGAAAATTAGACTGGCTTGACACAGCTGATGTGTGAAAAATACATAAACTCACATTTGTAATCCCTCAAACTACTTCAAATGACAACAAATGTAAGTTTTCTCCACCTGTTTTAAAATACTTTGGGTGGTTATGTATCATCCAATAGTTTCAGCTAGACCAAACAGATAAAACAATTTAAGTCCTGTGCACTGGTGACTTCAATGCTTCACTTGTGCTGTTAGCAAATATGTCCCTTGAATGCTACAGTGAAAAAACAGTAATAACCCACAGCTTGCAGAGAAAGTCTTGAATGCATCTTTCTAACACTTTGTGCAGGGTTCTAATTTTTAAAAGCATTATGTTCAAATTATGAAGTCAGCCCAACTCAAGTTTGTGTGACAATTTGATATGTTGATATGAACAACAAAAATTTAAACTAGTTGCTTCTGTTCAAACTGTAAATCTGTACTCAGTCAGAATTTGCTTCTGGATCTTGGACAAAGGATTTACTCTAGAAATTTAATATTCTTAATCAGGAAAAAACAAAACAAACCAAAACAAACCCCAACCAACATTTTCCCCTAATTCACAGTGATGTTCTAAGGACTAATTTCTCAAAAGCTTTTGTAACCTGTATGATCTTTAGAAAGGACATGCTTAACTAACTACTATCATCATATATTCACCTGAAGACTCAGTGGAGAACTTGTGTTTTTAAGAACAACCTTTTTCTTTGAAGGCAATAAATTAAGATGTTGAGTTCTAAATACAAAGCATAAGGGATGATAGATGTAAGGAGGCCACAGCAGGAAGGATCTAAGTGGTTATGTGCATTGCAGTTGTGTGTTACAAGAATTTAGATGTCAATGGCCACACATTTCTAATTAAATGGTGAGGCAATTTACGTCAGATGGTCAGCTTGAACACCATTCCTGAGTGATGAGAGTGTCCCTTCAGCAGATGCACAGCTTACAGCTGCAATTCGGAACTGAGAAATGAGTTTCTCCTGAGTAGCAAAGGGTTTCTGCATAGAGAGGAGGACACTGAATGAAGCACCTCTTTTGTAAAAGAAGATCTCCTAGAAAACTACTTCAGCATGTACATACAAAAGAAATAAAAGAAAGATGAGCAGTCATTTCTTCATTGGTCATGTTAAGTATTCCTCATTTGTCACTAGGATCTCAGACCTTTATCAGTCCCTTCTGTTGGATCATTACAACCAAAACTTTTTCCCTGGGTTAGTTTCCAGTTGGATATGTTCCCTAATACAGTAAAGTTGAAGCAGCATGTATGAGGAATACATTGGATGGTAAGGGTATAGGAGTTCCTTAATTGTTTTAGACACATATCTAATATTTATGCAAAAATCTAAACACGACCTCTGGCAGCTGGACAGGCAAGTTAACCCCAGTTACCCAAAGTTAGGATTGCATCATAATATAGGTACTTGCAGGACTTCTTCAGAGTCCAGGACACTCAATATGGTGTTTCTAGACATCTGGAAATATAACTATGTTCTGACAATTCAAGAATTAAAGATGACTTCATCAGTCACTACTGATTAAATTGTAGTTTTATTACAACTCATATAAAAGGTAAAATTTTGTTGCAGAGCTAAGGATCAGATCTAGAAAGTTATTTGGATTCACAATATCATCACCTGTTTCCCATTTCCACCCAGGAATCAAAAATTTCCCTATCTAAGCTGTATAAGAATGTCTGAAGGACCATTTTCACCAGGCCAAACTCCTGCTTGTGCTGCTGTGGTTAATCTACTGATTCAAATTCCTGTCTGAATATGTTGAAACTCCCAGTTGAAATGACTCAGCAATAACTTCTGTCAGGTGAAATACAGCTGCATGAGCCAGAGTTAAAGTTTGATATAGTAAAAATGACAGCTCCTGTTACCCGCACAGCAAGAGGATTTATAGTTTAAAAAATATTAAAGAATAGAATAGCCCAGCATAGCATAGCATAGCACAACACAGAATAGAATAGAATAGAATAGAATAGAATAGAATAGAATAGAATAGAATAGAATAGAATAGAATAGAATAGAATAGAAAAATTAAAGATACTAAAATGAAATAAGTGAAAGTTCCAATTAGAGCAGTAGAGCAATTTACGAAAGCATTTTAAAAAACAAAGACTCAGGTAGATGATAGGGTTGAATTGCTAATGATATATATTACAGCATCATTTAAACTTAATTATTACTAGTAATTCTCCCCACCTCCATAATTACAGTGTCATCATATCAGATAAGAAATATTTTCTTCTCATTCATAGCCTTGAAGGAACATGCAGAATTATGTAGACACAGAAGATACCTGGACAACTAGTACTTTACAATCACACTGCTGCATCACTTGATCATGAGGTGTATGGGTTAATATTTCTTGGCAATAAGCAGAAGAATCCATAATCGGATCCCACTGTATTTAGTCTATCTTGGGGTTTGTTTTGTTTTTTTAAATCAACATTAGTCCTGTGACATTTTCATAAGTATAAACAGGGAGAGATTCCCACTATGAACTTATATTAATTTCTCACTACTGTTTGTATAGTGGGTTTGCAGAACATGTTGCAAAGTGTGTAAGACAGTGGCAAGCTGAGGTCAGATACAAGTCAGAGGACAATCTCCTACAGAATCACAGAATCATAGAATCACCTGGGTTGGAAGAGACCTTTAAGACCATCAAGTACAACCACAGCCTAACCCTGCCTAGCTCACCTCTAGATCACATCCTTCAGCACATCATCTACCCACCTTTTCAATACCTCCAGGGATGGTGACTCCACCACTTCCCTGGGCAAACTGTTCCAATACTTGAAAACCCTTTCAGTAAAAACATTTTTCCTGATATCTAACCTAAATCTCCCCTGGTGCAATTTAAAGCCATTTCCTCTCTTATCGCTTGTTACCCAAGACTACTACTTTAAGTGAATTTCTACTCTTTTTCTTCAGTTTAATATCTTTAGATAGACCAAGAAAATATACATTCATCTGATCATGAATAGGACAAAGATTCACAACACAAATTAATCATAGAAATGTTAACTGGAAGGGGTATGTCCAGAGGTCTGATGTCCAGCTTCCTGTTTACAACATTTCATCGATGTTATATGACATCAGCTGCAGCTTTGATTAGCTTGAAATCCTCCAGGGACTCCATAGAATCTTTCAATGCTCCATTATCCCACTCCCACTAAGTAAAGAAACTTTTCTTAATATTACAAAAAGTACAGTGTCTGGCTATTTTGTTACGTATCTGTCACTAGTAAGAAGACTTTGGCTTTCACTTTACAACTCCATCTGCAGTAGTTTTAAACTGTGGTTACATTACCGCTTAGCCTGCTCTTTGCTAGATTCAACAAGGCCCTCAAACTCTCCTCATGAGTCATACTCTCTAGGTCTCTAATCATCTTAATGACTGGATGGGTTGTCTCCCATCTAGGCTGAGTGAGATGGCCCCAAACTGTACAGAATATTTCATGTGCATCCACATCAGAACCATACAGAGGGTAATAATTACTTTCTCAATTTCTTGGACATGCTTTCCTATTGGATAAGAGTTTGTCTTGTCTACAATGAAAGCACACTGTTGGCTTAGATTCAACTTGGTGTTCACCTTAGTCTTGCCAGCAAGCTTGCAACCCAGCAGGCCAGTTTGCAGACTGTAATGACACCTGGTGTTATCCTGCTCTAGGCAAAGAACTTTATATGTGCTGTGGAACTTCATAAAATTTCTGTTGACCTACACAAAAACATTCTCAAAATCCTTCTGGACTGAATCTCAGCTGTCAAAATGTCAATCATCTTACCTAAATATAATGTCACCTATAAATTTTCTGAGGATGTAGTCTGTCTCATGATTTGAGATGCTGATGAAAATATTCAACAATATAACTCCCAGCATTGACCCCTGGGTTATTTGTTATCAGCTACCAACTAAATCTTAAGCCATTGATTACTATCAATTGAACCCAATGGTTAGTTTTCAGCCCAGCTAATGGGCACACTCATCTAATGCATACTTTTTCAGTTTTCAGCTGGGAAGGCTGTGGAAAATTATGGCAAAAAGAATTATGAAAGTTAAGGTATCTGATATCCACTGCTCTCCTCTTTTTCTCTTAGCCAGCCAATTAATCACAAAAGGCAGTCAAGTTGGTCAAGAATGACCTGTCATTGGTAAATTTGAACTTACTGTTCCTGAACAACTTTCTTGTCTTTCCAGTGTTTGTAAAAGGATTGTGGAAGTACATGATAAGCGGTGTGAGATGAAGTCGACCATCTTCTCTGTCCTGGAGCATCCCTTTTGCCACATTAAACACAAGCAAAATATAAACCTTTTTCCAGTCAATGACTCCATCAAATCACTATGATGTTTTTGTAAGTAGCAGACAGATGTCCTTCAATCACACTTAACACGAATACCATCTAGCCCAGGATTGTGAATGCACTCAGGTTTTTTGTTGTATCCCCGCTGTTGACTAGCCTCCTTCCCCATCTCCTATGGGCAGTGAGCTTCGTGGTGACTGGGTTGAAAAATTCAATGAATACTTCAGCCTCTTCAAAATCACCTGTCAACAAAATTACTCTCCTGTTCATCAGTGGAAATCCATCTTTAAAAGTGCTTTTGCAACTGCCATGCTTGTAGAATACTTTCTTGCTATTTCTTGCTATTCCTTGCTAGGTTTAGATCCAGCTGAGCTTTGAATTTTCTGATTTTTTTCACTAAATGCAATGAAATTACTGTCCTTGTTTCTACTTCTAACTTTTTTACACAGCAGTTCATTAAAAAGTTCCTTGATTTGCTGAACTCGAATGCTGTCAAATTTCTCCATCTATAAAATGGTTGTATGTGGAGATTTTCTTGAGCTTTCAGTAAGTCTTCACTTGATTTTGAACTCAATTATCTCATAGTCATGACAAACTGTCATCTACAGCCACCTTTACCAACAGATTTTTGTGGGCAGGAAGTCAAATACCACGAAAAGTTCGCCATTGACCTGACTCAACCAAGACCAGAAGTTAGAACAGTAACTATTAATCTATGATGTCATGATTAATCTGCTTCTTTCTTGATATAGGTTTCCTTCTAGTTGGTCTTGATACCATTACTTATCTGTGATGCCAGGTTATGGGAGAGTTTCATAGAAGTGTTGAAGGGTGTCATCTCAGTTGGTTTTAAGATTCCAAAAAATAAAGATCCTTCTCTTCAAGCTTGGGGTTTCCTCCTCTTTGCAATGATCTGGGGCCCTGTACTTATGTTTAGACTTAAGTGTGGCTATTAAGTACTCAGTGCAAACTAGATATCTCTTAAGAGAGCTAATACAATTTCATACTATTAAGAAAATGTACTGTAAAGACTAATTGGTACAATATTTAGGGAATAAGATTTTACTAACATAAACCTTTTCTGAAATGTATACTAGATAATTTTTACCAACAAGATCTAAAGATTTCTTGTATTGTTTGCACAACACTTATAACCCCTCCCATTATAAACTTCCAATGGGGACATGAGTTTGGGATCAAGAATTCAGCACTAATTTTGATGCCATTTGCACACATTTCAGTTCAGACTTTTAAACCTACAGGGACTTTCATTTTAAGTACATCTAATCTGTCAGCATTGTGTTACAATGGGCATAGATTATGCTGGTAGATTGAAAACTTTATGTTGCTCCAACAGAAGTACTTGCTGGTAAGTATCCAGCCTGTCAGCTATACTACTACCCATGCTAATACATCACATGCAGGGAAGTCATGAGAACCAGTCAGAGCTTTGTGGAATCAGATTTACTATTTCTAGTGCTCTTCCTTTCTCTTGCAGGTTCAAGAAGTGATACTGCTTTACAACATATTTACTGCTTTGTGGGTAGCAAAGTATAGCTACACATACATTTCAGTTCAACTGACTGGCATATAGCTGCTAGCTAAACTTGTCTCCACGTTTTCAAAAATTCATCATCCTACTTTCCTCTCTTTGCTCCATATGTGTACGTAGATAGAGCATCACCTTAGTTTTTAGCCATAAACTTTCCCTATCTTAGAGCCAGCCTTCAGCCAAAAAGCTGATTATAATTCACTGGTGCACTTGCAGTGGATTCTTCAGAACTGGCTTTCAGCCAAAAAGTTATCAACTCTTATCAAACTCTAAATGCCTTTGGACTTTCCCTTCTGCTCCAATCCATCAACACACATCTGAAGATACATACATATTAATGAAAACCAAATACGTTCTAGAGAAGCTCAAATTACTCTGCCATCTTAAAGAGTAACCACATTAAATTTTGTGGCTTACAATATGCCAGTTTGGTTAATCACAGCTCAGGCTCACCAGGGTGCCTCAGCATCAACCAGAGCCCAAACAGCTGCTACCAGAAGTGAAAGCAGATCCTCAAACTCACTCTCTTTGCAATGACACCAGTTCTCCACCACTTTTTTGACTGAAGACATTGCTACATGAAGAGAATTTAAATTTTACAGTGGCACAGAGAACATGTTATCTGCCCCATGTTTTGTCTCCTGTCAGAAAAAAATTATCTAGTAAGGAAAATTTTAGATAAAACTCTCTTAATATTTAACTAAGTTTATCAGGAATAGGGGGAGCTGGCAAGCAATAAGGAGAGCTTTGAATATTGCTTGTTATTTTTACTTGACCTTTATTACTTAATCATATAAATGACATTTCAGTCTTGATCTAGAAAAGATAAGTGAGACTATATATATGAAAAAATATTATTTACATTCTGTCATTGAATACAATCATAGAATCATAGAATATTTTGAGCTGGAAGGCATCTTTAAAGTCATATAATCCAACAACCCTGCAATGAGCAAGAACATCTTTAACTGGATCAGTTTGCTCAGAGAAGTCTCTTGTATATGTATCTGCCATGTAAGGTGTGAATTATGTTTTATGATCACCAGGAACAAAAAAGGAAGATAACTGATTTATTAGTTTGTCAATAGCTGCACATAAGGTATTGAGATTTGTTTGAGAGGATACTGTAAAAAGTGTACATAAAGTACTTCTTGTCAAAATAATCTCTGCAGAAGCACAGATAGAATATATTAGGGATTTTTTGTGAATGTATAGTTAAAATATATTTGCAGTATATTTCTGAAAAATCTACTATGAGAGAAGTGGATGTGAAGTGCAGCAAGAACTACCTGGGCCGAGACCAGGGCAGCCTGAAGATGCCCTGCCCAGCAAGCCCAGCCATTAAACTACCTGCTATCTCAGTGGAAAGCATTCCGTGTCACAGCATCAGCATTTTCCCAGTGCTCTGTTACATCAGAAAATTATCAGCTGCTGTGAATAATTCCTTTAAATTATTAATCCAGGCCACTATTTGCTTCACAAGGTGACACATATAGATTAGAGTACTCAAAGGTTTTCTTCAGTTATTTTGTTTGTGGTAGTGGAACACAGACAGAAAGACTCCTTTGGATTAAAAAGTACAGGGTTTTTATGTGCTGTTACATGGACTAAAATACTCTAAATCAAGTCTTCGGTGAATGATTTAATTACAGATCCACGAGGCTAAAGAACACGGTTCTTCCAATACCCAGGCATGATAATCTTCTGCATTTACCAAAAGGCTGGTCACAGACCCAGAGATTTGTCTATGAATTTTCTTCTGGTCAGGGTGGGTCATAGCCAGTAAGAAATGAGGAACTGTGAAGAACATAACATGTACTTACTTCAGAGTCAGAGGTTCCAAATGTGTAATCCAGCAGTTGCATGAATAGCATTTATTCTAAAATTGGTATTTTAAAGGAACTCTGGTCTGAAATTCTTCTTATAAAATACAACTGTTCTTATTATCTCTAAAGAAAACCTGATAGGTAGCTGCTGCAACCATTAAAGCAGCTTGCTTTCTCTGTAGTGCTTGGTAGAAACAGATTTGCTTTACTAAGTCTCCAGCTGTGTCTCTGGAAGCAGCACAGAACTGCCAGCCAGCCAGCTGCATTTTGTGTAGTGCTGCTGGGAACAGCGTGCCAATATTTGTATAAACAACTTGTCCCTGTTATTTTACTGGGAAAAAAAAATTATGCAGTTTCCAACTGTGTCTAAATTTGAGCCTTCCTGTGTCTTGAAGGACAATCACATTTTTGAGTTTAGTATACAGGAAGTGGCAATCGGGGGAAGGACCTGTGCTCTAGTAGCATGAGTTTTGCTGAGCTATAGCTATGGGAAATGCAGGGAAACCAAAATAACTGCTCCTCTCAAACACTATCTGTGAGACCATGTGATAGCAATAATTTTCCACAAGAATGATCTGCTCACCATTCTGTTGTAAACCAATTACAATCAGAATTCACCCCTCCCTTATATCCACCAGTTCTTACTGGCATTACTTGTACTGATACTTGCTACAGTGCTGTTGGTCTTATCTGGGAGATGGATGAGGATGTTTCCTTTGCTGCAAAGTGCTCTACTCACCTATGATAAGATAGCATTATAGGCCATGAGAATATTTTGGTTAGTGTATTCAGTATTGTTGTCTCTTCCATACCTCAGGTGCTATCTCCTGGGACGTATTAGGCATTACACTGCTTGCTTTTTTTCTATGGAGAGGCAACATATGGAGGAAACAGAGTGGAATACCTACACGTTCCCTTTCTCCTCCTTAGTTAAACCAGCTTAGTTCTCCTAGTTGAACCAGCTTTTACAACAGCTCTCAAGACTTTGGAATATTCTTTTGGACATTCAGACCAGTATGTTTCTATTGCTAGGACTTCTTCAGTTGGTTTGGGTTCAGTTTGAAGTTAAACAACTACTTAATACCACCTGGACATCACCTTGTTCAGTGAGCTCCCCAGCCCCTCCAATCCTGGTCCCTTCATCCCCCATGACAGGCATCATGGTCACTCCAGCCCCTCAACAGGAACTACAACCACTTCAAGTCTGGCGGCAGGCAGCGTGGATACTTCAACTTCCACAGCAGATATTATGGCCACTTAAACTCCAGCAACAGGCACTGCAGTTACCCCAACCCCCATGACATGCATTGTGGCTATTCAAACTCCAGTGACAAGCACTGCAGCTGAAACAGAGAACCAACCCATATTGGTATCAGTTGCCTCTATACATAAAAAGCAATGGGCACACAATTCAACTCAGTAAAGCATGACAATGAAACAGGGCCATCAGATGGAGAGGAGGAAGAGGCATAACAAGAGGTAATCACATAGTCCCTTTCCATGAATGAGCTGCAAGATACGTGAAAGGATTTCAGCTATTGTCCAGGTGAGCACATTGTCACTTGGATGCTCCAATGCTGGGATAACGGGGCTGGTATCCTGGAATTAGTGGGAGGCCAAGCAGCTGGGATCCTTGGATAGGGATGGGGACATCAACAAAGCAGTTGGGAAAGAGACACAAGCCCTCAGCATCTGGATGCTACTCTTTTTGAGCATGAAGGGAAGGTGAGGACTTCAAAGAAGGTGTTGCATGTCATTCGGGCAAGTGGACCACCACAGAGGGATGTATCCAATGCTTGAGGGATTTAGATGTGTGGGAGATAGTTTACTATAATCCAGATGACAGGCAGTTACAGTCCAGTGTACGTGACCCATGTGGTGGAAGTTTGTCTGGAGTGCACTGTCATCATATGCCAACTCACTGGAAGCCATAGGCTGGGAAGATGAACAGATACCAACAGTGAATAAGATATCTGGATGATTGGCAATATAAAGAAAAACTCTCTTTCTTCCTCATATCAGCTGTGGAGAAACTATCCCAGATGGTCCAGCAACTCAAAGATAATATGTCCCATTCCCCACCTGTGTTGACCAGTATCTCACCTACCAGGAGTGAACATTCCTCTGCTCAAGAGAGCGGATATGGAGGGAGCACACCACGAGGCAACCTGTAGTTTTATCTGTGTGATCACAGAGAGTACCTGAGGAGGTGGGATGGAAAACCTACCTTCTCCATACAGGCATGAGGATGTGAGCTGCAATGCAAGATCAAAACAGTCAAAATGCAGAGGAAAATGGTGATAAATTGCAATATCTTGGAAGATGTGGAACCTGGACCTGATGTATAGAATAAGGGGTAGATACTGTCCTGGTTTCAGCATTGGTTGTGGTTAATATTGTTTCTAGCAGCTGGTGTAGTGCTGTGATTTTGATTTAGGATGAGAATCATATTGATAATACACTGATGTTTTAATTGTTACCAAGCAGTCAAGAACTTTTCAGCTCCTCATACTGCCCTGCCAATGAGAAGGAAGGGTGTGCCCAAGAAGGTGAGGGGGACACAGCCTGGAAAAGTGTAAAATGTTTTGTCAAATTCACTCTTACAGTTAAAAAGCATGAGGGAAAAAGCAGACACAACTGTACTCTGTGACTGTGTTGATTGCATACACATAAGCATGTTAAGGCTAATTAAATACCCTCTGCAGCTCTTGCAGCGTCAGTATTGCAGACCTCCAGCAACTCCATTTGAAGTTCTTGTTCCTTAAGTACACAGAAGGATATTTTACACTGATGCAGAGTAGACTTGGAACAAATTCACAGAACCACAGAATGTTAGGAGTTGGAAGGGACCTCGAAAGATCATCTAGTCCAAACTCCCTAGAGCCAGAAGAATAATACCAGCATAACAGCCATTCTTATGCCAAGGCATAAGAATCACAGCAGCCACAGTCTCAGTAAGCATCTAAAAAAATCCCTAATAGTAACATACCTCTCTCCCCAAGCTTTTTGTTCCTTGGAAAAATTCCAGATCCCTCAGAAATAATAGACTCCACTTTTAAGGAGAAGAACAAATCTTTCAAGGTCTGTTTGATCCATTTGTTTAGTGTCTTCAGGAAGGAGTATTGTACAAATAATAATAAAAAAAAAAAATCAGTGGCAAATGCAAAGTTCCTGGTTGTGTTGGACGGAGGGATATTTCTCTGAACAGCAAAAGGCTAAGTGGCTGCAAGTCAGCATCCTGGCTCCTGATGAGTGTAAGGTGGCATGATCACATGCATCTCTCCACTTATAAAGAGAAGGAGCTCCAGCAGGCAGCATTTTGTAAAGTGGAAGATCAGCATCCCAGACCACTAACAGCAAACTAAACCTATAAAGAATAACTTGGGAGCATGCCCGTAACAACTGAAAATAATTTTTGGGGTTGAGTGTTTTGAAGTGTTTTTTTTCACCAGATCACAGGAGTCAAAATGCTGATACAGTGTGACGGAAAGGAAATCCACAGGCACGGTAATAAAAATTCATTCCATTCAAATTGGCAACTTAATGAGTAAAAAACCATAACATTACACTCTTCACTATCTATTACTGTTGTAATAAAGGTTTCCAAACTTCAATACAGAAAGCATTAAAAGATTAAATTCAGGAATTGTTACCTGAAACATTGACATAAAAATGTTCCTAAACAAGACACTTGGCTCTGCTTGTCAATAATTACATTAACATCAAAGTCAAAATTATTTTGAAGACAAGCACAAATCTACATTGCTTATTAAAAAAAAAAATCAAACAACACTCCCCCCCAAAAAAACAAACAAACCTATTAAAAGAGGATTAAAAATTAAAATTGTTCCACAATGTGTCTAAATTCTTCAGAAACTTTCAAATTACTTCACTGGCTTTCATGGTACCAATCTATGCAAAAAAAATGAGAGGCTAGCTGACACTAAATATTAGACTATACTGGTTTATATACAGTTTCTGTACAGCTAGAACATTAAAGCTTATTAAAAACCATACATATACATCCTTTCAACATAGTATATGAACATCTTTTTTCATTTTTATGCTGTTGATAATAATGAAATACAGGTCTTGTTAAAAATAAAAGCACCAGAGCCACTGTGTTTTTTGATGTAAAAGCCATTTAGCCTCTTCCAAAAGAAGTTAAAGTTCTCATCATGAAATTGCATTGCTAACAGAAAATGCTGCCACTGCTCAGGTGAAATAGTTGAATAAAGAATTCAGATAAGTAGTATTTGAAATGACTTCTTTCACAAAGTATCTCAGGAAATTCTTAAAATTATTCACTATGTCAACCAGAAAAACCTAATGAGAAGAAAATCTCAGAGGTGTTGTTTAGTCCATTAAAGGAAATTCCCCAAACATGTTCCTTCTTAGAAAGAGATATCCAACAGTTGAGCAGAATGGGCAAGAAAATTTCAGAAGTGCTGATTGAGAGAATCACTACCAAGACAACAGAAAATTATCTGTGAGAAATGGAAGTCCTTGACCCTGTTTACAACCTCCAAGAACCAAGGCACAGTATGTAAAGTGCATTCAATATGAGGAAATGTATTATTAAAAAAGATTGCTATGCATTCCTGAAAAAATGGATGTGTGCCAGACATGGATGAAGGCCTATGGATGCCAGCCATGTCCATGACAATAGCCATGACTACATTACCCAGTCTTATTAAAATCGATTTAAGTTTTAAAAGAGTATGGGAAAGGTGCATTCTGGTTTTGAAAAATGAGCAGTGGTGTGTTATTTCAATTACAGCAATCAGCCATCATCACAGGACATACGTTTATCTACTCCCACTAGGAAAAGGAAAGAGGACCACCTCCCAGAACCACTGCATGACTTTCTTGCACACACCAAATAACTCAGACAGCCAGGTATAAAAGGGAGGGACACTACACTGGAATGAAACAGAGATCTTTCAAATATTCCCAGGTACCAAGTAGTACAGTCTGGGGTGTCCTCCTGCACTGATAACCAAACTCCAATAAACCTTACATTTTATCTCTGTGAATCCTTACAACTCTTTCTTATTCCATAGGCAAATCTCAAACTCAGAGCTTGGACCTGAAGGTAGAAGAAAAGCATTTGCACAGTTAAGAAAGGAGACATGTCTTGGCATTTTGGGAGATAGTCACTGCAAAGAGGTGTAGCAGGAACAGGTTCTAGAGAGAGATTCCACAGTACTAAATGTTCCAAATGAAGAAGCACAATGGTTTGCAGTTTTTATAGAAATACCTGATGAGTTTTCCAAAAGGACACTCTCATCAGATTGGACAAATACCAATAAACATGCTATCAACTGAAGGAAAGGTAAATTAGCTCACACTAGCTTTGCCTTGCCAGAAATAGATTGTACTTGAGATAAATCAATGATAGCTTGGGTAGCTGCCCACAGCCATTTCTGTCAACACTGTTCTGAGAAACTAGTTCGCCTTGTTCTTCTCTCTAACACAGAGACTTAGCAATCACAGTTAAAGGTGCACAGTAGTATCAACTCACTCTAATAAATAATTGATTTTGTCATAGATGATGTAGGCAGTTACTTAGGAAAGCAGATACAGAAAAAAAAATCCAAACCTGTCCTTCTCCCCTACACTTGTTTATGATACTGGAACCTTACAAAGATGGTTTGTCTCTCTGCAGTGAGGGGACTGGTGTGTCGTCCTGAGGAGAGGGTGAAGAGGAGCTCTTCCCAAGCACCAGGCACCATCCTTTATTTCACTGTCTCCTGGGAGGTAGTGGAAGCTGAAAACCCAGCTCCATGATTATTCCCACCAGTTTCCTCTTCCCTCCTTGTAGTGGGAGTTGCTCAGCTCCAGCCAACCTCCATCCACCCCCTCAGGTCTATTTCTTGGAGTAGGAAAATTCGGTGTTATCTCCAAAGTTTGACCTGTCTCTGTTGCACATACGCAAGGTGAGGAATTGCTGTACCAGGTAAGTCCAGAGTCTAGAAAGTCACTGGGAGACAGTCCTGCTAATAAAACTCACCCTAGCAGAAAACTTCCTTTATAAATGTATTTAATATAGATATGCTTGTGTGTCTAACTCTGCTTCAGTTCTTTGCCAAACAAGCGAAACAGCTAGACTTGGGGATTTCAAATCTTTCTTCTCAATTTGCATACAGAAATTGCTTCCCCATCTTTCTTACTGTGAGGTGTGTGGTTTTAGTTTAACAGTATTTTTATTTCAGAGCAATGAATTATTTGGGGTTTTTCTTCGATATTTTTTGTCAGTCAGCTATGTTATTAGGTCCAGTAAAAAAAAAAAAAAAACAAGAAAAAAATCTGGTTTCAGCTCTAACAGGACTTTTTTTTTCCTCATTTCATGTCTAAGAAAAACTATCAGAGGCAAAATGGGCAAATAAAAAGGTTTTGTAGTCTCGAAAGAGAGAGAAAAGAGAAATAGACTATCAGTTTGGTACTGGGGATATGGCAGTGGATTGTGGTTTGAAACATGGACATACATACTCATCATATTTTTTAAATTCTGGAAGACCTGAAGAGGACCTGTATAGAATATCCTCCCCATAATTTAGTCCCAGTAATTTGACCTTCGTCTTCATCATTATCCCTGACTGGGAGGGCCCCATACTGTGCATCTGAACAAGCCACTAAGGAGGATGTGGAGAACCCATAATCTAGATGACGATGGTATCACAACCTCTCCTGCTGCATTGGAGCTCTCTAGTGGAATGCATGCTGCTGAGCAGCCTCCTCCTTTTCTGATAGCCTAAAAAAAAACCACACCAAATGTTGGGCTGGATTGTTATAAAGAAGCTTGAGAAGGCAAGTGATGTACAAAATATGTCATGTTCCATAGCACTCACTTTTTCATACCTATAGTGAGTTTAATCTAACTCCCCTGAAGCCCCAATAGCATAATCTGGCAGAGGAGAAAGGTGCCCAGAACTCGGTGTAATTCAACTTATATTTTTAGAAACTGGCCTAGGTGGACACAGATAAAAATCCAATCTGAACAGACTGAGCCTGAAGAAAATTCAGAATTCTCTGTTTATCACATAGTTTTGCTCGTTACTTCAATGCTAGAGTCATTTGAATGGGCACCACTGATGAGCCAGACAAAACTGAAATGGGACTGCTGTGGAGAGGCTATAACTCTTTTATCTTTCCTATTTCACAGAATCACAAAATCACAGAACTGTAGGGGTTGGAAGGGACCTCAAGACATCACTGAGTCCAACATCCCTGCCAAAAGCAGGTTTCCTAGAGGAGGTCATACAGGTCAGCATCCAGATGGGTCTTGAATATCTCCAGAGGAGACTCCACATACCCCTGGGCAGCCTGTTCCAGTGCTCCATCACCTTCACAGTGAAGTTCTTTCTCACATCGGTGCAGAACCTCCTGTGGTCCAACTTGTGGCCACTGCCCCTTGTCCTGTCTCCACAGGCTGCTGAGAAGAGGTTGGCCATCTCCCTTTGTCTCCCACACTTCAGATATGTATAAACATTGATGAGATCCCCTCTCAGTCTTCTTTCCTCAAGTCTGAACAGCCCCAGTTCACTCATCCTTTCCTCATTTCTTCATAATAAGAGAAAGAAACCCACATAAATGGGGCTGCTGAGGGAGCCACAAACCAGAGAGGGTGGACTGACTCATTCTCCATCTCTTCCCCTTGTTCACTGCTGTTTGGCCACTTCAGAGGCTCTTAGATAGACCTACCTGCAAGGTAGTTGTAGCATTCAGTGTTAGCTGGATAGTCATAAGCACCAGCTACCCTATTTCAGATCCAGCAATAATACAGGACTCCAGGAAGCACCCTGTCCAGTCCTGCTTTAGCTTTAGGTCTTTCCACTTCCTGGGTGCAATGTCATGAAATTAAGGGATAGAAGCTGAGGAAAAGATATAGGATATAGGAAAGGAAACAACATGTCAAAAATTAGTACTGCATCTATACAGTTGAAGAAACAATGCAGTAAAAGGTTCTGATTCATGAGACCAGCATGTGAGATTGAATAGATGTACAGCAACTGGGTTTTTTGGAAGCAAAGCATATATTTATGCTAATAAAATTCTTGCTAATCAGATAGTTGTCATCAAAGTAAGGAAACAGCTTCTACTTTCTGATGCTTGTATATCTGCATAGCACTTATACGCAACAAGTGAGTATCAGGTCTTTTTCTGTTTAGAGCTGAGCAGAAATGCAATACAAACTGACAAAACTGGTGCTGTGATGTGATGTGATTATCATTTCTGACTCCATAACGAGATATAGGACTTCCTTGAAATCTTGTGTGAACAGCTCTGTTCTTGCAAGCTGTCTCTCCAGGCTCCTAGAAATTGTCATTAATTAATCAAACAATTAGAGATGGCAAGGAAGAAAGATTAGGAACTAAAAAATGAGTCTATCACCATAAATAGGAGGTTTCTGCCCAATACCTGTGTTTCATATCATCACCTTAACAACGTTCTCTTTAAAGGCCCAACAAAAGAAGGAAGCAGACAGAAAGTAGCTAAACAATTTCCTTACCTTTATAGCTGTTTTGACCTCTTAGATACATCCTTAAAAAGGAAAAAAATCCTAGGAATTTCTGAAGTAAAATTCCATTCATAGGTAATAAGGCTCACCCAAATTTATTTGCTCCTATTGTGAAACACACCCGATAATCAAATCACCTACTTTGATGTCAGTGATAAACCCGAAGAGCAATTAAGAAGCTTGAGATAAATAAAGAGAATCCTAATGTTTAGTCTCCAGCACGATGCAACCTTCAATGCAGTCAGGTTCAGATGGCACTTATATTTCATGCCATATGGTCCATCAAATTTTCTCGATCAGATTAGCGATGGAGGTTCCACCTAACTGCTAGCTCTCCTACACACTAGGATACTTAATTCATATGGTCAGGGCCTGCATTCTGACTCTGGATCAGATCAACAACTGCATGCTGAGGTAATTAGGCACTCCTCTGCTAACCTGGGTGAATTTCATACATAGCTTTGTATTTCTTTGATACTGTTCTGTTCACTCCAGACTGCCCTTTGAGCCCTGGAGTCCTGTTAAAAGCAACACATAACCACATGATTGGAGACTGCAGGACAAATTTTTGGTCTAAAATAAGTCTCTGAAATCCTTGTAATTTTCTTTCAAGTAAGTAAACAGCTGTGCTTTACTCTGGCATACATCATTAAGGCATGTGGTACATTATTTTGGTGTAACATTCAGGAAGGAAAGGGAAACTGTTGTGTGGATCTCTGCAAGTTAAATATGGGTATATGTAAAGGCACAGGGGGATTCGTGTGAATGAGGAGAGAAATCATGTTGTTGAAACAAAATCTTCAGATTTACCCTACTTGCTATAAAGATACCACAAGTAATGGAATGTAGGAGTACATGAGATGTTAAAAGCAGCTCTAATCTGTATCTCTGGGTTAAATATGCTGCATTTAGTGTGCCATAACTGTCACTGATATAAATTAATCCCATTTGTTCCAATAAAACAGAGATTTCCATAATCTACATATTGAACTTGTCCCAGTGCTAAGTACCAGCACACTTAGAAGGTATTCATAAGATCTAAAAGAAACCTTCTTAGTCATAAAATATTCCTATGTTGTATATATCACACTAGAAAAATATATCAAAAAAATTTAGCTTTGCATTTCTTATTAAAATTAGGGTACAGTGGAGGTCTGTTGTCTATTACATTCACCTGGTCTTTACTTACAAATTGGTAAGATGAATTTATACAACATTTTGGTATAGAATGTCCTTGATATTTTCAATCAGAAAATGTGTAAAAAGGAGACAGAAAGTTATTTCTAGACTTTTCCTCCGTTATGAGATTTTGTACTTTGTTCTAAGGCTTCTCTAAGGAGGCAATGGAACCAAGCGCTGTCTTATATGAAACTTCTCTTGGATCTCAACAGGGTAATGTTATCTCTGGGAAGAACTCTCCTTGACTATGCTGACTTGGAGCATTCCTGGTATGTCTCTTTCAATAGATCTGCAACTCCAATACAGGCATTGTATTCAGAAGACTTCTGTGTATCCACTATTTTTTTTTTAGTTAGCATATATGGAGAACTGAGACCATTTTCCTGCCCCTAGAGATATGCCTCTATTGGTTTTTTTTCCATATAATTTCCATGTACGCCCTCACAGACTCAAAACAATTCCAAACTTGGCCTGTAGTAAGACACGTTTTTCTACAATGGGACTATAAGCCTGTTTAGTCAGACACATAGTAGCCAATTTTATTTGTCTGAAAAGTTCATTTATATTTCTTTTTCTGCTAGAGAACACAATTCTGTATTATTTGTGGGTTTTGTTTTTTTCCATTTTGAAAGCCATTAATTCTAAAAAAAATAATTTAACATATAGACTACAGGCCAATGAAGCGTGTAAAAAATTATTCCAGAGGATTTCATCCTTAGTTATTAATTAGATACAACTTCTGACATGAAAATTTACTTACTAAATTGAGGACTAGATGGATGGTTAGACAATTAGTAAAGTGAAATTGGATGTGTTATCTTGCATGCAGAATGGGGGGTGGGGGTGGGGGGCAAGGTAGAGAGGAGAAGCCAACCACTCCACACACAAGAGAGATCTATTCAACACAAAGATGCTTATGTCTGTTGTCACAGGGACAGTCCCTGTCTCTCGGTGCTCTTGATCACTATTTCTCATTTTGTGTTCATAGAACAACAATGGATTATTTTAATGAATTATGTGATCCTATCAATAAAATTATTTCATCTTGTCACTCATGTTCCAATGTGTTCTAAATCATCTCTAGCTTTGGCTATATTCCAACTTTCTGTCAGTTTTCCCAACTTTTTCGGAGTCACTCATGAGATTCATGTGGACCTTTTGCCCAGCAGGTGATGGAGTTTATCAGGAGGTTTCCAGAGTGACTGCCACTAACCACTGCAAACAACCTCCAGTAACGAGTCAAGCATATTCATGCACTGAAACCTGGAAATCTCCTGACTTGAAGATTTTTACACAGTGTTTTCCTAAACTGAGAAATTGAACTTTTGCTCTTGGGAGTCTCTCTCAACATTGCTGACATTGTCATTCATCCAATGACTTTAGGAAAAACAATTTGTCCTTTGCTTCTCTGGTAAAGAAATCTTCCATCAGATACTTGCATGGGAGAAGGACGCTACTCATATTTTCCCTGAAGAACTGCCAAATTTGGGGTGAAAAAAAACTGGAGGGTTCTGATAAGAGTGAGGACACTAAAGATAGATAGAAAAACTATTTTAGTGTTCCTGTTGGAGATTTTAAGCAGCAAAGCATAAAGGCTCTGTACTAGATGCTGCAAGTGTGAGAGGAAATGGAACTCGGGAAAAGCCCATCATTTCTAGTTGCCTATAAAGGACAGAGGTGACTAGTCCAGATGTTGACTTGTACATTGTAAGCATTATCAGATAGTTGGAACACCAAATAGTTTGCCAACAAATACATTTCAGAATTGGGACAGTAGTAACAGAATATAGTTTTACTAAGAATTAATGATTCCAATGAATTATCAGTAAAGAACACCAATGTAAAACTGAACAATAAATTATTTACATATAATAATATTTATTTGTGCTGAACATATATGATATAATCTAAAAACATTATTTTGTTTTCATAGATAAAATCTTGTGCAAACAGGATGCTCAAAATGGCATCTTAGGCTATCATGTGGCAATAAAGTAAGAGGATCTTTCAGTTCTGGTTTGCATTCTGTCCCAAAATTAGAAATGTCCCTGGAGAACATGATGAGATTACCCAAAATACACACATGTCAAAGAAATATCCTTTTCTGTCTTAGGGTACATTCTTGAGAATATTTTAAAAGTTTCGTCTCTTTCTCCTACTCTTGGAGTTCTTGCAGGACTCATGGTGTTTTTATCTTTAGCCTTTGGTCACTGTGACATCTCTGATATATATATAAAAACAAACAAACAAAAACTCCAAACCAAACAAACAGTACCGACCACACTGTGGGTCTCTAGTCACAATTTCTTATCTATTTTCCTTTGTTATTTGGCATTCTTTTCCCCCAAACTCTCTTTGATCATGTATCTTGGAAGAGGTAAGGCATTTTCACAATTAACCCTTACTACACACGGTACATTGTATATTATATGTTTAAATAGGATGATATGGGGGGATGTTGAGCAGGTGGCTGATCAGTGTCTTGGCTAAAAAATGATAGTTGTGGAGACTGATGCAATCACAGATCCCTGACCACAGTAACTAAGTATTTAAACAGAGTAGCAGGGAGTTCATCACTGCTTGTTCACTTCTGAAGGCAGCACATTTCAAGATGTTAACCTTGGCGTTTCCCACAAATCAGATAAGAATATTATGAAATAAAATGGTGGACAAACTAGGAAAATGGGCTGCTCTGCTTCTTGCTAGATAGTGCTTAGGGTTGTGGCAGGAGTAGAAAGAAGACGAAAGATGTCCATGGAGCACTGAAAGGACCGTTTTGCTACAGTCTTGGTGTTCCTATGGGTCATGGGTATTGACTTCCTCACACACAGAGATCAGCATAGACTGTGCTGTGCAGCGAGTAGGATGCTGCATCCATCTGAAGTGCATGTTTGAAAGTGTGACATTTATTGACTAATTTGCTCTAACAGTTGAAAACATTAATAAAGCCATGAGAGAAATAGTGCTTCTACCAACCTTTTGCTTTCAAAGCCTATTACTATGCCAAAGGTACTTGTAATTTAAAGGTTTTCAGTAGATAGGGAGAGAGAAGAGATGGCTATAATAAAAGTTAAAACATTCAGAAAACTAAAGCATCTTGGTAACCAGCATACTGACATAATGGATATGAAGCAATTCAAAGGATATAAAGCAATACACTAGTGTTATGCTAGGATTGCATAACACACTGGAAAGTCTTCCTCTAAAGTTTGGATCACATCTGTAATCTATGGAGTCCTGTAAGCAAAACTCCCCCCATCTCTCCAGCGCAAATCTAACAGTACGTCTAAATTCAAGAGACATGACATTGATGGATGGGCCAGCTGATGGTTCAGAAATTGTCTCAAAGGTCGCACTCAAAGAGTTGTGATCTGTAGCTCAATGTCCAAATGGAGAAAAGTGACAAGTAGTGTTCCTTAGGGGATGGTAATGGGACCAGTACTGTTTAACACCTTAGTGGGAGACATGGACAGCGGAATCAAGTGCCCCCCTCAGCAAGTTTGCCAATGATACCAAGCTGTGTGGTGTAGTTGACACTCTGGAGTGAAGGGTTGCCATCCAGAGGGACCATTACACAGTTGAGAGGTGGGACACTGCAAACCACATGAAGTTGAACAAGGCCGAGGTCAAGGTCCTGCACATGGGTCGGCACAATCCCACAAACACAACTACAACGTGGGCAGAGGGTGGATTGAGAGCAACCCTGAGGAGGATATTAGGGTGCTGGTTGATGAAAAGCTCAACATGAGGTGGCAATGTGGACCTGCAGCACAGAAACCCAACTGTGTCCTGGGTTGCATCAAAAGAAGTGAGACAAGCAGGTCCAGGAAGGGGATTCTGTGTCTCTACTCCACTTTTGTGAGACCCCACCTGTTGTACTGCATCCAGCTCTGGGGTCCCCAGGAAAAGAAACCTATGGACCTCTTGGAGTGAGTCCAGAAAAGGTGACAAGGATGATCTGAGGGTTGGAGCACCTCTCCTATGAAGACAGTCTGAGAGATGTGGGCTTGTTCAGCTTGGAGGACAGAAGGCTCTGAGGAGACCTTATTTCAGACTTCCAGTGCCTAAGCTGTAAGGCTTTGAGAGGCTGCAGAAAGTCTGACCATGAGACACCTTACAAACACTTTGTCTTTACATCATGTCAGCTTCAGGATGTTTGGCTTACCACTATGGTAACCAAAAACATCTATCACCACCCACCTCAAATTAATAAACAGTCACAGCTTGCAAACCAAACAGGTTGTAAGTAATCTGCCTTTAGTTCTGACAATTTTCTTTGGCAAACTGAGTCTATGTAGTGTCCAGGATATGACATGAACACACCAAATTCTTTGGCGGGACTGTCCTAACAATTTAGAAGCACTGACAGCCCAGTTCCAGGGTAAGTGCCATGCATTCTCGAATTTACTGATATAGCTGCTCCCTATAAAACTAACAGATAACTGACTGTGGGGGTCAAATGCTGAGTGAGGTGACATTTCTTTGTGTCACATGCCACAAGATAATCCAGGAGAGCTGGTCATCTGGAAAAGCAACCTGCATTGCTAAGCTAACTACGAAGTGGAAATGTGAACAGAATAAGGGGCTGAATATGTGTGAGGAGTTTGATCACAACGGCTTGGAGTCCAGCCCTGCAGTGTCTGCAATTCAGAGGGGCTTAAAAACTGAGTGGGCACATACGAAATTTAACACCCAAACAGAGCACCACACTGAAGCACAAGGCATGACTGCCAGCCAGCAGGACCATGACAGGTATGTGACCCTGGTCCATGGAGCTGGAATCACACAGGGCAATGCATGGCATCCTTCCACCCCGGGATGATTTTTGATCAGGGTGACTCTGGAGCAGCAAAGGGCACACAGATAAATAGAGTCTGGCATTGGTATGAGATATCACACACAGAATCACACTGAATGATCTGGGTTGGAAGGAACTCCAAGGATCATCGAGTTCCAACCTCCCTACAGGCAGGGCCACCAACCTTCAGGCCTCGATCTAGATAAGGTTGCCCAGGGCCCCATCCAACCTGGCCTTGAACCCCTCCAGGGTTGGGGCATCCACCACCTCTCTGGACAGCCTGTTCCAGCACCTCACCACTCTCTCTGTAAAGAACTTCCCCCTGATATCTAACCTAAACCTTCCCTCCTTTACCTCAAATCCATTCTCCCTTGTCCTATCACTCTCTACCCTTGTAAAAACACCATTCCCCACCTGTCTATATGCTCCCTTTAGTACTGGAACGCTGCACTGAGATCTGCCTACAGCCTTCTCTTCTCCAGGCTGAGCAATCACAGACTTTCAGAATCTCAGAATGTCAGGAGTTGGAAGGGACTTCGAAAGATCATCTAGTCCAAACCCCCCTGTGTGAGCAGGATCACCTAGATTAAATCACACAGGAACACATCCAGATTGGTCTTGACTGTCTCCAGAGAAGGAGACTCCATAACCTCTCTAGGCAGCCTGTTCCAGTCCTCCATCACCCTCACAGTGAAAATGTTTTTCCTTACATTCACATGGAACTTCCTCTGCTCTAGCTTAGAACCACTGTCCTTTGTGCTATCACTGGCTATCACTAAAAAGAGCCTGTCTCCATCCTCCTGACACTTGCTCCTAACATATTTATAAACATTAATGAGGTCACCCCTCAGTCTCCTCTTCTCCAAGCTAAAGAGACCCAACTCCCTCAGCCTGTCCTCATAAGGAAGATGTTCCACTCCATCATCTTGGTGGCCCTGCACTGGACTCTCTCAAGGAGTTGTATGTCCTTCCTGAATTGAGAGGCCCAGAACTGGACACAATATTCCAGGTGAGGTCTCACCAGGGCAGAGTAGAGGGTGAGAAGGACCTCTCTTGACCTACTAGCCACCCCCCTTCTAATACACCCCAGGATGCCATTGGCCTTCCTAGCCACGAGGGCACATTGCTTCTTCATAGTCATCCTGCTGTCCCCCAGGACCCCCAGGTCCCTCTCACCTGCACTACTCTCCAACAGGCCAGTCCCCAACCTATACTGGTATCTGGGGTTGTTTCTCTCCAGATGCAATACCCTACACTTGTCCTTATAAAATCTCATTAAATTTCTCCCTTCCCAGCTCTCCAACCTGTCTACATCCTGTTGAATGGCAGCACAACCTTGTGGTGTGTCAGCCACCCCTCCCAGCTTTGTGTCACCAGCAAACTTGATGACTGTGCACTCTATTCCCTCATCCAGGTCATCAATGAATACATTGAACAATACTGGTCCCAGTACCGACCCTTGAGGGACTCCACTAGTTACAGGCCTCCAGCCAGACTCTGCCCCATTAATGACAACTCTGGCTTCTTCCCTTCAACCAGTCCTCAATCCACCTCACTACTCTGCACTCCAGGCCACACTTCCTCAGTTTATCCACCAGGATGCTGTGGGAGACAATGTCAAATGCCTCACTAAGTCCAGGTAGACAACATCAGTTGCCTTCCCTTTATCCACCAATGCTGTCACTACATCAGTATCAGAAACAGGGCTTACTATTTGCACACTTCAAAATAAGGGATGGGCACTATAATGATTTCTGCAGGAAATCTCACTCTGCACCCATGGAAGTACTGCCACAAAAGACTTAATAACAAATATGGAAACTCAAAATCAATTGCTGGAATAAGCAAAATATTTGGAGCACAGCACAATGTAACATGGGATAACTGAAACTATCACACAGACTGTCTTTAATAGCTGCAGTCCTGCCTTGAAGAATCTCTAATGAGCAAATGAGAAAACAGTCACTGTCCATAAAACTGGCAGATTCTGTTCTACACTTCAGTTATCAGAAGACAGATAAAAGTAACTTCACAGCATCACAGAATCACAGAATTGTAGGAGTTGGAGGGACCTTGAGAGATCATCGAGTCCAACTCCCCTGGCCAAAGCAGGTTCCCTAGAGGAGGTCACACAGGTCGGTGTCCACACAGGTCCTGAATGCCTCCAGAGATGCAGACTCGTCAACTCCCCTGGGCAGCCTGTTCTAGTGCTGTCACCCTCACTGTGAAGATGTTCTTTCTCACATCAGTGTGGAACCTCTTGTAGTCCAATTTGTAATCACTGCCCCTTGTCCTGTCCCCACAGGCCACTGAAAAGAGGTTGGCCCTTTGTCTCCCACACTTCAGCTATTTACAAACATTGATGAGATTCCCTCTCAGTCTTCTTTTCCTCAAGGCTAAACAGCCCCAGCTCACTCAGCCTTTCCTTATAGGCCCTTAATCAACTCTGTGGCCTCCACTGGACTCTTTTGAAGGGATCCCTGTTCTTCCCCTACCGGGAAGTCCAGAACTGGACACAGGACTCCAGGTGAGTAGACACCAGGACACCAGGGCAGAGTAGAGGGGGAGGATCA
>VXBZ01012098.1:0-64012 GCA_013399135.1 Heliornis fulica | reverse complement strand
CTCTTAATGCACCCCAGGATCCCATTGGCCTTCTTGGCTGCCAGGGCACACTGCTGGCTCATGGCCAACCTGTCATCCACCAGGACCTTCTCTGCAGAGCATCTCTCCAGCAGGTCGTCCGAACCTTCTTTCTTCCTTTCAGGGTCTAGGAGACCCAAGTGGGAGTCTTTGAAGCAAAGACTGAAGCAAAGAAGGCATTCGATATCTCCACCTTCTCAACAATCCACGTTACCAGGACACCCTCCTCATTCTGCAGGGGACCCACATTATCCCTAGTCTTCCTCTTGCTGTTCACATACTTAAAAACCCCTTCTTATTATCCTTTATGTTCTTTGCCTTCCTCATCACAACCCTGTAGGCCCTGACAACATTCCTGTACTACTCCAAAGTGGTCAGACCCTTTTTCCACAATTTATGGACCTTCCTGCTAGTCCACACAGGTGTCCTGCCACCCTTCCTTGATTTCTTACTCATAGAGACACACCACTCCTGAGCTTTGAAGAAGTGCTGTTTAAACACTGACCAGCTCTCACAGATGCCCTTCTAACATCTCAGCCCGTGGGATAGCTCCCATTAGGGCCTGAAAGAGATTGAAGTTTGCTCTTCTAAAGTCCAGGTTAGCAATCCTACTTTTTGCTTTGCTTCTTCCACTCAAGATCCACAACTCTACCATCTCATGGTCACTATGTCCCAAGCTGCCCCCGACCTTCACTTCCCTAACAAGCCCATCTTTATTAATAAGGGCAAGATCTAGCACCATCCCACCACTCGTGAGCTCCTCCACCATCTGTATCAGGAAGTTGTCCTCAACACATTGCAGAAAACATCTGGACTGTGCGTGCCTGGCCCTGTTGCTTTCCCAACAAATATCTGGGTAATTGAAGTCACCCATAAGAACCAGTGCCTGGGATTGCGAGGCTACTTCCAGCTGCTTGAAGAATGTTTCATCAACCTTCTCCTCCTGACCAGGGGGACTGTAGTACACACCCATGACAGTGTCATCTGTACTAGCTTGTCCCTTGATCCTTACCCACAAGCTCTTCACTGGTACATAAATTCTAGAAAGGAAGCTAATGAGAGAGACATTTCTACAGACCATCTGTAGATGCCAAGAGAACAAGGCCTCAGGAAACTAGAAAATAGTTCTACTTAAAGTTACAACTTTGAGAATAAAGCTGGAAGGATAATATTTAATTCAGGAAATGATTGTGTGGTTTTTGAGGGGAAAAAAGATCACTCCTGAAGTCATAACCTAATGTGCTGCCTGAAGGTATGGAGGCATTCCCCATCTCAACATGTTATTCTATAATTACCAAATGATGTTCTTGCTTCCTTTCAGGCACTTGAATTTGGATACCACTGAAGATAGAGACCCACTCTCAGCTGTGTTCTGTTATGGAACAGCACTTACACACTACTGGCATTCACAAAACCTCTGGCTAGTCTTGCAGGCTCTTCCATTTCCTTTGCACCTAAGTCCTGGACTCATTTCTTAGGAGACCTGAAGACTAAAGGTTTACTTTTTTTCCCGATTGACTTATTGTATGTGGGTGAAGTTCTTAACATATGTGCTTAGGATCTCCTTTCCCAAATACTGAGGAAGTCTGCTCTGTGTTCATACCATTCAGGAGAGTAGTAAAAACATTATGGTTTTGTTTTTCCTTCCCTAAGAACAGAACATTTTTGGGGTGGAGGCTGGACTAGCTCAGGAAGAAATGCTCAACTTTTAAGTTCCTCTTTAAGGGGAGTGGGAGCTGTGAAGAATGAGATAATTTCCATTTTCCATTGAATTCTTCCCAGGACAATGCATATTTTTCTAGGGGAAGTGTCAGCTAGAGCTGTATTAATTAGAGCACTGCTTCATGAGCAGAATAGAAGACTAAAAACATCATTAATTCTTAGAATCCCCAAAGAGTGAAAAGTGCCTGTATTTCCTCTACATGTATGGGTCAGGATTTCCTCCACATGCTGCTATCTCAAGGTGTTTCAGAGTACCATCAAGGCAGAAAGTGCTTCAGGTATATTGACTGAAAATATTTGAATGTTAGGAAGCTCTGATCACAGAAAGCAAAATGTAGGACTCAGAGGGTAAAACATTTACAAGCCAGCAAGATAATTAGAGATGACTTTGCTCCTCTGGAGAAATCTCTTTCTTTCTAGCAGTTATACTGGGCAGGAGACAAAGTTTTCCTGGAATAATTTCAATACTATAGACATATTTCCCTTGGAAACCTCTGTTTCTTCTTTGCCCTACCGCATTTTTCTGCAATGCTTCATCCTTTGAATAAATCAGGTCTAACACTGAGTTACAGTGAAATGTATCTCTAAAAAATCCTCTCTGAAATCCTACCAAAATAAGGATCTTATTTAGTTGCTATTATGGCTTGGAGTATGAATGAAAGGACAAATATTATGCAGAAGATTTTAGCCAGCTTCCATAAGTATATGGTGTAAGAATCCATATTGAACAAAATAGATCTCTTCAAACACAATGCGTTATCTTGGCAGCAGAACCATCTCTTCTACAGTCTTTTCTATAGGGATTACCACAACATGGCAACAGATCTTATGGGAAAGAGACATACTCCAAGCAGTACAGTTCAATTCAGTGGGCATCCTGGAAATTGCTTCAAGCTCCAAAGCTGCCCACTTACATCCTTTTCAGCGTTTAGAGATCAGATTTTATCCAGCCACTACACAACTGTGTTACAGTACAGAGCTGCTCATATTCTGCTGCAGGGACTGTGCTCAGCAGCTTGCTGAGCTGGAAAAAGTCTGCCCAATAAAAAGGAAGCAATGCTAGTCTGCTGTGATACATATTTTTTACATATTTTTACCCACATGTTAGTTTGACACCAAAAAAAGAAAGATTAAAATGTTTGTTACTCAAAGAGTTCTGTAAGTGAAAAAAGAATAGTGTTTGTTTTACTCTTTGTTCATTTCTGCCTGTGCAAGGCACTGTGGGACTTGGCATGTCTTACTGAATGGGTCTACTGGGAATTGGAAATGTTCAGAGTTGGATGTTGACAAAGTATTTCCCTTTAAGCTTTTTCTTTTTTTTTAAGCAGACTATGTTGACTGTTCACCTTGTACTAGAAACTAAATCCTTTTAGCAGAGATAGTGGACATCACCCATTTACTCATTAAGGTTCCCTTTTTCTTTTTTTCTCCTCTCCTCCCACCCAAAATATGAGATGCACATCTTGCAAAAGTCAGCTGGAGTGACTGTCAGACACTCCAATGGGAAATATATATGAATCCATTCAAAGACTGATCAATCGTTTATTCATTCTTGGGTGAACTGGCAACATGCCAAGAGTAAATTTAAGCTCACGATAGTAGAAATAATTTGTTAATCTTTGTAGAAAGGTTAGACCCTGAGATATTTGCTGTCCTAATGTGAGAAATCTGGAGATATCAGCAGTGCTCAGTGCAGTTCATAGCTCTTTCAAATACATCACTGGCCTCCTGTAAGTGGAGTCTGGAGTCAGACGGTTGATTCAGGAGACACTGAAGTGTTTGGGTTTCTTTTATATATTTGCACTGGGTGATTTTTTGACACCGGTGATCCAAATCAGTACATCAAGTTTCAAACTTTTGGAATGACCTGTTCTTAATCTGAGCACAGTAGCTCAGCCCACATATCTATTGTCACAAAATTGGCATAGGTTCACTGAGAACCCAGACTATATTCAACTGAAGTATTTGTAAACACGCCAAAATTATGTGAGTCTTATCAGGACTGATAGTCAGCCAGCAAGCCCCCACACGGGGCTCAATAATCTTTGCTCACACAATATCACATATTCCATTGCATCAGCATGTTTTGCAAATATAGAACAGAGGATAATGAGGGTACTGAAGCCAGTACAATTCACATATCCCACAGTCAGACTGAGATTTTTCACACAAAGGGAAAATATTTTTGCATAGGTCAATATTTTTAAGGGAAATCTGTTTGACAGAATTGAAAATATTTCATCTTGACTTTTGTAATGTTTCCTTCTTTCTTTTGCCTTTCCACCTCTTCAAATGGTAAAAATGAATGACCACACCGTTCCTTTTCCCTTTTTATATAACTAGATGGCTTAGCAAATACTACAGTGCCATTACAGTAATACTGTTACAGAGCTAAAGGACAAGATTTCCTTTTTTCTTCTGATATTGGTATGTTTCTTAGACAGAACATGACAAACTGCAGAAAGAGGAGAGCCAAAATGCTTAGACGTCACTTATCTATATCAACTGCAGAAAAAGGAAACATAGAGATTAGGAAGGAGCAGAAAATCAAAAACCAAAGAATTCAATTTGGGGGTAGTATATTAATAATAAAAGAAAAATTTTCAAACTACATAAACTATTATTTGGTTTTTATTTTTTTCATTGAAATAATATTTCCTTATCCATTAAAAAATTGTGGGTATGTTTTTTTTTATTTTCAGATGGAAAATTTCAGGAAGCTGAAATTTAAGAATAATGTTTCTTATAAATGAAATCATGGAGCTGGGGACCCCAGAACCATATCCTTTTCCCACATGAATGCAGTTAACATGGATATTAAATTGGCAAAATATTATTTTTGTCAAATGTGAAGGAAGTATATAAAAAGGAGAAAAATATGTGAGTTATTGATAAATAGACATGTGTCTCATCTGATACTAAGTACATAGTTTTTTCTTACCATTATCAGTATATTGGTTACTCTTACCTTAATAAGGCTTTTTTCCATAGCATGGAAAATACAGGTGGTATTTCACCACATAAACATCCAGGACAATATCTAGACTCTATCTGAGTTTGGTTATGTGATTCTTCTGAACCAGCTATCTTAGAATTATTTTAATTTTTGAAAAACCATGAGGAGAGTTACGGCAGTGGGAGTTGGGTTCTTTTAAATTAAGCAAGAGGATAAACAGCAGAATTCATCAATAAAGGGAATTTGAAGTAAATGTGAATGGTTACAGGCACTAAGACTACAGGAAGCTTCTATTTGATATAACAACATATTTAAATCACTGTGAAAGCATGCAGTGTGTACAGAAAAGGCTTCACAATAGGCACATCATAGGAATACCATAGGCCAATACTCATTTGTTTTGAAGAGGATATGCTTTCAATTCTGTTTGAAAAGACTCAAGTAACTTGTTAAATTTTTCCAGTAACAAATAGTGCTATTACCCAAACATTGAATTTCAAGTGTGGCTTGTATGCTGCTCTGGAATACCTTCCTTGACATTAACTCTGGACATTGCTTATTAGTGGTTGGTATGGTATGGGGCAGGGCAGCCTTTCAGACAGACCTCAGTGAGTGAGTCGAATGGACCAACATGAACCTTGTGAAGCTCAAGGGCAAATGCAAAATCCTGCATCTGGAACAGAACAACTCCATGAAACACTAGAGGCTGGAAGATGATGAGAGGAAAAGTGGCTTTGCAGAAAAGGACCTGAAAGGTGGACACTAAGTTGAGTGTGAATAGCACCATGCTCTTAGGCAAGACCAGCCATGTACCAGATTGCCTTAAGAATATGGACATCAGGTCAAGGGAATTTCTCCACTGAACTCTGAGGGCACATCAAGAGAAATGTTTCTAGCTTTTGGACCACTAATTAAAAAAGTATATTGTTGATGAAGATTAGAAGGCTGAAGCACAAGGGTAGGATGGTGCTGGCTTTTCTCAGCCTGGCTAAGGAGAGTATCTAACTCTAGTCTTCCATAGAGAAAAAGGGGAGCTGAAAGAGACAAACTCTCCTAACAAAAAAGGCAACAGTCATGTGCTCCAGCAAAGGAAATATCAACCATAGAAATGGAAAAAAATTCTTCATAATGAGTGTTTAAGTGCTGGAACAGGCCACCTTGAGAGCCTGTGATTTTTTTATTCTTTGGATACTTCACAATTTAGCAATGAAAAGCCATGCTAAAACTTTAACATTGAGCTTATCTCTGCTTTGAGATGAGGGTTGGAATGCAGACCTCTGGAGGACCCTTTCAACCTAAATTGTTCTATTGTATTATTAGAGAAATCTCAACTAGTTTTATTTAATCTAGGTGATCTTGCTCAGGCGGGGGGGTTGGACTCGATAGGCTTTTGAGGTCCCTTCCAACTCCTGACATTCTGTGATCTTCACTTGAAGTTATAAAGCTGGTCTATCAGTTTGTAAGGCCTCAAGGAGTTTGACACAAGACACTGCAATACCTCTTTCTCAGAGAATGTCTATATTTTAATATAAAATCATATCAGTAAAAGACCATTTACCAGTGTGCCTGGAGAAAGGGGGATTAGGAAAAGATAAACCACCCTTGCTGGTGATTGATGTATCTCAGGTATCACATGACTTTCATGTCAGTGTATTCTGGTGTGACTCCTCCAGCATAGGTATGTGAGGTATAAATGGACCTCCATCCCACAGCATCCCATCCTTCTCTGCCAGTATAATTGTGCATATTCACAAACAGAACTGCTGCTCATCCAAAACACAACACAGCAGAAAAACCTTTGAACTTGATCTGAAACCATGAATTTGAATATATTCCCCTGCTGAGAGGACAAACACTCCAGACAGGGTTTCTAATTGAGTCATCTTTTCTTATACATGTAAGATAAATTAACAGAGGTTAAAAGGTGGTAAGATGTAAATATTAATCTCTCCATCTGACCTTGTGGTTAAATTCTTAAAGGCAGTGTACGCAAAGGAGTGTCTGGATTCCCCAGCAGGAAACTGAGGAACTGTGAGCTATTTCTGTTGAGTCAGCAAGGCTGAGCACGTCACATACATGCACCAGTGGAATGGATGGCAGCAGTGCTACAGGGAAAACCAGAGAAACTAGAGAACTTGCTGCCAGCAACACTGGAAGATCTGATTCCATCATGAAGACAGAATGATGCACAACAGAAGTAATCCAGTCTCCTCCTGTTACTCCTACAAACATTTACAGCAGTATGAAGCTGGCTAGTAACACCAGTTCTTAATCCTACTGGCTTCTTCCAGGTCCAACTTACTTTCTTGCAATTCTGAGAGACAGAAAGCTCACAGAAGGATTAACATCACTTATAGCAGTCAAGTAATATATATGGATATAAAACCAGACTGTACAAGGCAGTTGACAATACAAACCGTAAACCAGTTTTCACCCAGTGAAACACAGCCCTGTGTGGACATAGCACCTCAGATACACAAACATTTCAGCCCCATGACTGTGGCCAACTGCCAGAGTTAATAACCCTTGACTAGTTTCAAAAGATCTGGCTCTGTGCCATGTTGATGCAGCTTGCCATGGATCCAAGGTAATGCCAGTGCTGACTGGAAGTGTACAACGAGTGTCCATACCTGATTCGTTATGTCTCTAGAATATTTGTCAACAGAGTAACTGGGAGCTGAGTTGTTTTGTCTTCTGTATCAGAAATAATTGAGTAGCCAATAGAAAGAAACAAAGGGTTTCCTTTGATTGTCACAGGCATTGTCCTGAAGACTTTTCAGGCTTCCTTTATTTAGGAGCACAATGAAGGAAATTTATTGAAAGCTACTAAATTTAGAGAATTCTATTCTTATTAAAACTTCCTCCTTTTTCATCATCAGTGTCATTTTTCCAAATTTTAGCAGGCAAATGGGAAAACATGAGGTATAGTCAAACATGGAAAAGACTCCAGTCTGAGCAGTGTGTAAATGCAAAGACCTAGAAAGAAAACATGAGAGAAAAACGTAGGATGTGTCACTTTCCTAAGCTATTCCTCTTTCTTTGAATGGGAAAAGTACTTTCAGAAGAAAATAAAAATAAAAACCAAAGTTAATTGAATGATTCAGCTAATACAACAAATTATTTTATTTGAAGAAAAAAAAATCTCAAATCAGTACATCTTTAATATAAGTTTCAAAATTAAAAAAAAATATAAATGGAATCCAGAATCCCAGATCCATGACTGCTGGATGTATCATTTGAAAGAGCATTTTGAGAGAAAAGTCTCTCACAACGTATAACTTCCTCGCTACAGCATTCGTTCAGCGTACACTCTATATTATCAGCACCACCTAGAGTGCATCACTAGAAACAACTCCAGAAACATAAGGTAATAGTGTTTACAAAGTGTGATTGTATTTCAAAGGAACATTTTCAAAATTTACTCTTTTAAATTTCCATATCAACTATACAGGGCTGCCCTAATAGAGAGAGGCAGAGAGAAGCAATACTGCACCTAGAGAAAATATTTTAGATTCAACTGAATCCTGTGAGGCCGTGTCTATTGTTTCTGACTGCCAGCAGCAATTTTCTCAATTGGAATACAATTAGTGGTGATGACGATGACAACAATGATGACAATGAAGAACAGCCTGCTCGTATCAGACATCTACTTTAAAGCCAATTCCCGCATGAAGTCATAACAGCACCACAGGATGTAAGGAAACATACTATAGGATGCACACTTGATTTTCCATTGCTTTCCATCTAGGAAAAATGCTGCAAAGTTTTCTATCTTGATTTATTTAAAATTATTTTCTTCCTGTACAACTGAGTAGGACCAAGGTTACTGTTACACTACTCAAGTTTGATACTGTAAAAATTAAATGCAAAAAGAGTAGTTATACAAGTATATGCCTGGAACAACGCAGTAATGAAATGAGTTCTTAATTGGGAGATTACGTTGTTCTCCATGGTTTATGACTGTGTCAGGTAGTTTGTAAATTCAGTTACTGTTCAGAAATGCTCAGACTGATTTTGAAACCCACTGAAATCCATAGGAGCACTATGATAAACAGACACCTGGCACTGATATCCCACATCTGATCCTGCTTATTTTCATTTTTTAAACAAACTAGTTGTTACTACGGCTTCATAAAGACCTTATTGCAGCCTATTTTGCAGAATAAACAAAGAAAGGATATAGGCTTAAAAAAACAGAGTATTGTCTTGCATTGTAAATGAATATGCAAAAATTGAGCCATTAACAAATACTGATTATTCATGATAAAGCAGGGAAAGGACACTGGAACCAGAGATTCTGGCCCTACTGATTGAGAAGCACATGTTGAAAAGTCACAACCAGATCTTTATTGCAATGAGTGGTCTTAAAATAACTTTAAGTCTGAAAAGACACTCACATTAAATAGGATGAGCACAGCAAAGGACCTGTCTTTTTATAGAAGACAATGCTCTCCTGCTGTAATGTCACAGAACTTGTTAGTACCACTGGTGGCCTTATTTCTCTCACTCCCATCCTCCCCATCCCGTACTAGTGATGCATCTGGGGTTCACCTACTTCTGCTGTAGGAAAGCTGCTTTTGTGTAGGACTAGATGAGTTAAGAGCTTTGCCTCTGACCTTCTTCCATATTTCTCTTTTGACTAGAATTACATCTAACAGCACTCAAACTGACTTGTACACTTATATTTTCCTTGAACATTATTTCCAGGCTAAACCTGTAAAGTCAGAGTCTTATTGACTGTTACTAGTCAATAATTTTAAATTGCAATATAGTTTTCATGGTTGTATGTTTTATATGATTGGAATACTTTCAAAAGGCAATAAGTATAATATTAAAATTAAATCTAGTATTGCACAGTAATTAGATTTATTTTATTGCAACTCTTAATCTGAAGAGAAAGAATCACTAAGAAAGACTTTTGCACTTTGTAGTCCTCACAGCAATTCTACTCTTACCTGCTACTGCATGGTTACAGTAGGGTATATTTTCTCAATATACTGCTGACAACACATCCCAAGCAGTATTTCCACTTTATTGCATATATTACTCCTATATTACAATTGCACTATGAAGAAACTAAGATGAAATTATTACATCAGTGAGGAAAATTTGACATGTGCCCTTTCTTACACAAGAAAATTGCAGTGCTGTCAGCCAAAACTGATGACTGCTAATAATATCACAGAAAAATGGAAAAGACTGACATTCATCAAGGAATTTCTGCATAAAAGTATCCTAAATATGTTTCAAATTGCAATTAATTAGCCATTACCATTACAAGAAAATAAATGTACTTGTGATAATATGAAAATACAGCAAAAATTCTGCATGTTAACTAATAATACTAAACTAAATATTCCTTAAATATAAAAAAAAATGGATCCTGTGATTTTTAAATAAAGAACACATATATCTAAAGCTATGACCACTGAGAAAGATGAAAAAACACATGCAAATCCTTCAAAGACATTTTTTTTTTTTTCAGGCACCAACACTAAGTCATAAGCTAAAAATATTTTCCTTCAGCTGATTTATTCTCAGTTTTATTGCTTTAAGTCATTCTGCACATTTCTTTGAAGCATGTGAAGCTGGAACCTATCCGAAGAACAGAAATCTATCCAGACCCTGTTTTCCCTCCTGTATGATTTGGTTTTCATCTATGACATCACAACAGTACGGCTTTATGTCCCTATATAGCATCTCCAGATCGTGTGACAGATGAAAAGAGACTGATTTGAAGGCTGAACACAGAGTCTAAATGGGATTTTTAAATTTTCTTAAAGCACAGGTTGCTGTCCTTCTGAATTAAAGCAACTAGCGAATCAGCTGGACAAACAGGATTTTTAACATCTCAAGATGGGTAGTGGAGCCAGTTCTGAGAGCAAGGAGTCGGCCAGGAGATCCAGAGAACTGGAAAAGAAACTCCAGGCAGATGCAGAGAGAGAAGCCAGGACAGTCAAACTACTGCTGCTGGGTAAATAGAATAAAACTTGCTCATAATGCTTTTCCTTTTAAGGGTTATTGTGCTCAGAAATTACATATCAGTAAAGTGAATTTCCCACCTCTCACTATTTTATTTGAAAATGACAGCACAAAATATTTGCTAGTTGTCAACACTCATGAAGCAACCAATTAAGTCAAAAGGAACTGGCTGGAAGCGGTGATGTCACTGCATGTAGTTAATTTTAAATATTATCAATCCTTTGAAAAGTTTTCAGAAATGAGACTCTACTGCTAGAATACAAGTTATGATGTTTACTTACACAGAATGTAGCACAGATTTGTCTTTTTTTTTCATGGATCTAGATGTATTCATTTGCAGGAATAAGTGAGATAACTGGTTGCATAGAAAATCCACAGGTGTCACAATGTATTGATATTGTTTATTTTCCAAACTGTCGCACTTTGTTTTTCACAGAAGCAAAGTGTAATTTAGAAGGGCTTTTTTTTCAGTGTATAAAAATGATGCTGTGCGGAGTGGTAATGAAATGAGATTAATACAGATCTATATACTCACAGACTACTGTTTCTAATCCACACTGAGATCAATTTATAAACAGCCCACGGGGGTAATGGTAAAAGAATTCTTTTTTCTTGATACAGCTTTATTATTTTCTTTTTCTTTTCCATGGTACTGTGTAGCCCACCCAAAATATCAGAAAGCATAGTAACTCTGGAACCACCTTAATATTTTTCTTCTAGAAGTACAATGCCTGCTCTGACACTTTATATTGGGTTCAACAAATGAATAGAAAAATGGTTTTCCACATTGTAACCACGATGCTTAAAAATGCTTGAAACCAACATTCATTCAGACTTATCTAGATCTCTTCTATAAAGTAAATCAGCTTAACCGTGTTGTTTTCTAAATTACTCAAAAAGTCTATTGATACTTGCTGAGAATCTAACTATTGTTATTAATAAAAAATCAGAGAAAAATGCAACCATTCAGGTTTCTCAAATAGTAATAGGAAAGTAGCAGTTTGATACAATTTATGTACATCAGTATTCATATTGTGGTTTACACAGCTTTTCAGTCCAGTGGAGAATTTTAAGATTTTCTGTGTTGCACTAATGCAAAATATTGTCCCTGATGAGATAAGCTTCAGCTTTAAAAAAAAAAAAAATCATTTAAACTTCCATAAATTTCAACACTTTCTGTGTAGTCTTACAAAAATGAATTGTCATATTGAGTTCAAAGCAGAGTCTATCTACTCCAGCATCCTGACCTTATTCAGCACTGGTACATGAGAAAGATGTAAAAAATCCTTTAAAAGGAATTTATAGGATAAAGAGGAATTTATAAGGTAAGCAGTTTCATGATACATTTTGATCTTCAAGCCTTCGTGTCTTGGCAGTAGTACTGGAGGCTGTCTTACACAAGGGCACAAACTAAACTACCCCTCTCAGAAGGGATGTATGAATTTAGTACTAAGAACTTCAGGATTTCATGTTTCCTAATGTATATAACCAGTCTTTTTCTGACCCTGTTGCTATTACATTCTCAAGATAACTTTAGAAAAATACTTCAAAATTAATTGCAAGCTACATGAAAATGTCTTCTAGTTCATTCACTTCAAACCTGAAGATATTTCAGTTTCATACCGACCACATTGGCACTCTTTTCAGAAGACAACAAGATCATGATCATCTGTAATAATTTTCCTGATTTTCTTTACAGTGTATATTTCTATGATGATCATTATACTTTTATTCTTAAAATGTAAAAAAAAAAAAAAAAAGTGTTTGGACCATTTCCTGAGAGTCTTCTATAATATCTAGTCTGTTCTGTGTCCTCCAATAAGTCCCTTTGTAAAAATGAAAATATATCCAGAAACTAAAGACACACTTGTTTACTTTCCATCAATCTGGCCAAACATTATCTGTGTTAATGCAATAATTTACTGTTTATATGACATGCTCATATAAGCTGGGGGAGGGGAAAAATTATGTCACTTTCTGACATTCCTCACAAGAAGACCAGGAGCCAGGAGGGTTAAGTCCTCCGTGATAGGTGCTTCTGCCTTGTAAAGGTCATCCCATCTCCTATCTTGTCCACTAATGAGGCATCCACATATTCATATTAAAAAAAAAAAAAACCAAACAGGTTGTTTTATGCATCTGGACCAAACTCCAAGGTGAAAGCTTTAATCCCTTTGTATCAGTCCGTATCTTGCCTTCCACATCACACACAGCTGATGTACTTTGTAGGCCAGCTTGCAGTTTACCTGCATGCAAAGTACAGCACACATTCAAAACATGGCCAGAACAGCTGATGCTCAAAGGAATTTTTCCCAGAAATAAGAACTTTGTTTCAGTTTAAAATATAAATAATACTTAGAACTTACTTATTCTCAAAGAATTACTCCATGGCCTCATTGTCTATGTTTTTCAGTTGTGGAATACAGCTTTCCTGCATGTGAGCTGGTCATCCTCAGCTCACTTTACTGAGAAATACCCTGGTTTAGGGCATGAGCTACACGATTTAATTCAAAAAGCTAATTTAGGGTGACAAAAAATTGATGGCTTTTTTTGTTGTTTGATAATTGGGTTTTGTTTTAGTTTTAGAAGCAAATATTTTTCTCCACAGACTATAAGAGGCCTCTGGTAAACAATCTGAATGCAGAAGTTTACCATATAGACATTTAACATCAGTTAAACTAACCAAACCCTGCTCAGTTACCATAGTACTGAATTCAGGTTTCAATTCCTGTTATTAACATCTGCAAAGATGGCCCAAGAATCCTATGGACTGGAATACAATGATGCTCTTTTTGGGGGTTTGAGGGAGGGGCAGCATTTAAGGACCTTATTGACTCAATAGGGTTAGATTTTAGATATTTTCTCTAGTTTTTGGGTTTTTTTCTCTCATGAGGAAAGTTTACTGAGTTCTGTGACAGGTTTCAAACAAAATATTCAAGTAGTAGTTTTTTTTTTCATTTTCTTACCTTTGCTTCTGGAAACTTTCCCAAACCAAACCTTTCCTTCCACATAAATAATATCTATAAGAGATAATAGCTCTTGCTCTGCAGTGCGGAAGCAGCTCAGTATATAAAAAGAACCTTCTCCAACAGCTGAGCAGATATTAATCTTAAAAGTCACTTGCACACTCCTGAGGTTCCACAGCTATTCAAATTCTGCTTAGAACACAGTAACTTCAGGTTACAGCTGATGTCCTGGGCTCTGTCCTCCTTTGAATTTGAGAGATTCTCAGAGGCTTTCAAGCACCTCCCGTTATGTCCCTATTTCTGCTCTGTCTATATGTCATGGTGGCCTGCAAGGAAGAGGTTTTGCAGGCCCGGAGCAGCAGAGCGGTTCATGTCAGGCTGCTGGGGATGGCTCCATTGCAGATGGGTGCCTGCAGCCACACCACACAGTACTTCTTGAGTCTCCTCTGCAGCCCCTGCGTGATCCGAAACATAATGGGGCTGGGGCTTGGGGTGTTGTTCAAAATACTCAAGAAGAGAGGCAGGTTGCAGTCTGCCTGAGTGCTGTGTGTGCACAGCACCACACTAGAGGTGGATGCGGCATGTTATGAGGCATGGGGAACCTCATCTCTGGGAAGAAATGTGGGAGCAAACTGCCATCAGTTTTAGTGGCAGTGAGGACACCCTCAGATCCCAGGGCTCAGAGTTTCAGGGACTGACTGAGATTTCTGTGCCGTTATTTTTTGTCTTTATCCAACTCAAGGAAATTTGGCATCCAAATAGAGACAGAGAAATGAGAGGTAAATTTGAAAAGCTAGATCCTAAACACGTGAAATGCAAAATACAGACTATAGCGTATTTACAATGATCCCTATGAGAGTGAGCTATAAATCTTTTCAGGGACAGTGAGTTTTTCAAAAGCCACTTAAACTTTCCAAGCTTCCAGGACTATGCACTTCTGCTTTATTCAGAAAATCTGGGCTCAATTATAATGACCCTTTTCACTGCCTCCTAGAGGGAAGCTGCCTTTAGCTCCCCAGGCAGTCACGTAAGGGCTATCCTGATGCACTGCTGTTGTTTCTGAGAGCGGAAGGCTACTGCTGTGGGTGGAAATGCAGCCCAGTCCCTCCCTGCTCTCCTGACCTGGGGCTTTGGCTGGAGGCACAGTCTGCAAAGGAGGCTAAGGGAAGAAAGGAAGCAGGTGCAAAGTAAATTGTTTCTGACCCATTTCCTGAGGTGCAAATGCTGCCACAACTAACATGATACTCCGAAGTGAAGCTAAAGTCCAAGAGTCATCTGCTGTTTAGATAAAGGCATTACTGGATCATAAATTAAAGATGAACAGAGGTAGAAAAATGCACCCAAAAGACATAAATTATGCCTCCTACTCTCTTTTAACTTTGCCTTTCAGATCTGGAAGAGAGGTTCATTTCTATGTTGTGTTTCCTGGCATCTTTCCATGAGGTGAATGTATGAATTCTCAGCACAGCCTGCTCTCTTCCCTACAAAAAAGTGTAGTGAACGCCACATTGCTGACAGAGCTTTACCAAGTTCTTCAGAAGAGTATTGAAGGGATAATAAGTGATCTACAGGAAATTTACATTCTTTCCAAACCATGGCAGATGGCAGCATCTGCCCATTTTGCATAGGCTCGTTCTTCTCTCACTCTTTCTGCCACTCACATCACGGTTTTTAGAAAATGCTTTGCATATGGTTCACTGTTTGTTGTGATTCATTTGAGTAAATTAATCCCTGCCATTTAAATGTTATTAGATTTACAAAATCTGTTTGGAAAATCTGTAATCACTTAGTTCCATTCACTGAGAACCCCCAGTTAAAAGAGCAATGCCACTGATTTCCTTTTTTGTCAAAAGGCTATGCACCGTCCAGTGAGGTAAATGACAATATGCAAAGAGAAAAGCAAGGATGCATGTCACTGTCATATGTATTCACAGCTAAAGTAAATCCTCTCTTCAGGTGCTTTCAAAATCCAGCTCTTGTTTGGCAGTTCTTGCCAAGCCTCACCAGTCCCACTGACAGTTAATAGTCATTCACATTGATCTCAGACAGAGAAGGTTTGCCTGTGATTACTCACTTTCTATTCGATAAGAAGGGCAAATTAATACTACGTAATCTGACCAAAGCTATGCCCTTGTTCCACAACTGGCTCTGCAAGCAAATGTTTGTACATCCCTACCAGTTATGGGGATTTCCTGCAGAACTTTTCCTAAGCTGGATCTGCTGCACTGCTCTGCAGGTTTCCCTCCTCCAATACTTCACACCAGAAGACCATGGGGCAGACAAACCAACAAAACACCGGTGTCAGGACATTTGCTCATGTGCTGCCCCTGTTTCAGAAACTAGACCACGATTTTCCAGTTGCTCAAAGAGACTAGCTAAAGAGTGTGGATCTGGTTGGTTTGGCTTATAACAGGTCATGATGCACATTAAATCATGTCATGAATGAGACACTGAAAGAAGCTGTATTTGCTCATGTTTTTCTGCCATCTGCCAGAGATATCAAAATATGACCGATATTTTATTTTCTTGCCAATGAAAGAGTCTATATTTTTCTCTTGTCTGAATGTTCCTGTTTTCTTTTTCTAATGACCCTTTCCTTTTCAGAATTAATGCTTTTACAAAGATTCCATTTTTTTAAGTCCAAATGGATACTAATGAAGTTTATAATTAGTACAACAGGGATCTAAAACATCTGTATGTCTCTTCCTAGATAAAAACTCTGTGCACAGAGAGTTATTTTTAATACATGATAATTTTTCCTCCATCAATCATGTCTTCTCAACATTCTCCTTCTGCAGGTGCTGGAGAGTCAGGAAAGAGCACTATTGTGAAGCAAATGAAGTAAGTACATGAACAGTCATACCAGTTGTTGAATTTGGTCTTTGTAGTATAAGCTACCTAATAATATTTACGCTGATGTGAATAAAATGCAATGAAACATCATTCAAATCAAGTTCTCATTCAACCTCATAAAGAAAAGCACAAAGTGACTGAGACACACAGCAGGATTGGTAATCAAATGATCTATCTGATTAAATCATGTAGTGGCCAACTCCTTGCTGAAGACTAGGGAAGCTTCTTCACTGGTTCCTGTAGTGCCTAATGAGGGATCTTTGCAGATCATCAAGCCAGACAAGCCAACACATAGGAATACTTGCACTGGATACCCTGATGGTATCTGATGACCTGTGACTCAGGTACCATCATGAAGCACAGAGACCATCTCTGTGTTTAGTAGCTCTCATTTAATTGCTAGGTTTCTCCTGAATCTTTTAGAACCAATGTAAAGTGATATCATCCACAATATTCTATGGCAAATAGTTTCACAATTACACATGATAGGAATCCTCTCCCTTTGTTCAATTTTAATTTGGTCCCTATTAATTTAATTTGATTTACTGTATTGCAAGAGAAAATACGGAAGTATTTACATAGTATAATAATGCAATGTTTTGTGGGTTGGTTTTTTTAATTGGCCTCTGAAGATCATTCTTGGACTCCACAGTATTATTCCAGCTCCTGCCAGAGATCAGAAAGATTGTTCTCAGGTCTCCCACAGGCCAGGTGAGAATTAATTTAGCAGGCAGCCTACACAGTGAGCGTATGCTACCCACCATTTCGTGTGGCTAGGGACAGCCATGAAAAGTGCTTTCAGCAAGGAAAATATCATCCCAAAAAGTTTTCATATAATAAGCAGTCTAGGAAAAAAACAGGCTGTATAAGCTCAAATGCTGAAACCTCTGTTCAAATTTGGACTGAGTTTCTGAGTAGGAAGATCTTGTGACTACAAGAATACTGGTAGATGTTTGTTCAAAGTGCAGATGGTGCCACACAGATTGGAGTCAGCTTTATTTCCTCTGGATTCGGGTGGTCAAATTTGTTTATTTGTGTGTGTTCCCACTTACAATTTAATATTAAAATATTTTTGCATACAGTAAAATAGGCTAAAACTAAATTCGGTCATGTTTTTTTTTAATGGTAGCCAAAATACTAACCATGTATCTGCTTTTGAGTTCAAAAGATCATACTTGCACAGGCAGCAAAAACCTCTCCTTTACCTTGTAACCTGTTAAAATCCTGTATCTAGACTTATTTCCACAAGCACTGTCCTGGTCTGCTTCCTAAAACTGTCCAAACACAGGAAAAAATTACAGGGGCATTGCAACTGTTTAGACATGATCCCACTTTGTAAGCACCAAGATTTTCTTGAGGAAAAGTCAACCAGACTGTTTTAGAAAATCAGTAATGCTATTCCAATTTTAATTCTCTGACCTATTTCATATCTTCAATAATGCATTTTAAAGAATTAAGTAAAAAATTTTATGACATAAGAGCAATTTTCTACTATTTAAGCATCTCAGTTTGTAATAAGACAGATTCTGAACCATTCATCAAACACTTTGCCAACTTTTTTTTGCAGTTAAATGGTGGATAATTTTATTTCTGGTTTGAGTTCCAAACAGGAAACCATGGACATGTATGGTGCTCAAAGCTTCCTCAAGTAGGAGCAGATTAAAGATGTTCCTGAGTTAAGCCCTTTAAGAAGGCTGATAACCCTTAACAGGATTGAGGAGGGAGCAGAAAACTGCAAGGCTGAGAGATTTAAAGTTCTGCATTTATGAGCTGATGATAAATATGATTTATTTTACAGTAAAACTGTTCATGAAAACTATAATTTTTCTTATAAAATGCCATCTTTCTGTCACAACTAAGGACAAATTTCAAAAGGAAATTTTTAAGTTTTGGTTTTTTTTTTCAGTGAAGCACATTTTCTAGAGAAGAGTAATAGGTGCTTACAAAAGAAATAATTTTGCTGAAAGTACAATTTTACACCAAAAAGAGGATAATGCTACTCCTATTAATACAATTTTTCTAATTAATAAACATCATTCCTTCCAGATTGAAGATTTCAATCAAAGTTAAATCCCTCCATTAAGCTTTGCACAATATCTTCTGATGCTCAAAATACAGACATGCTATAAGGCCTTAAAAAGGCTTAGATGGTTATGAGAGATATCTGAAAAGAAAAAAAAAAAAACAAACAGGTGACTAATAGTCTACTCCAATAAAATACAATTTAGATAGTACGACTGGTAGCCTGAAACCCCATGCCTTGAGCATCCTGCATTTATTTTTAATGTGTTTTTTTTTTTCTTGGAGGATCAGTGAACAAAAATTTTCCATTTTTCCTAAATGCTTCTTCTGGCCATACAAGATGTCAGCCTGATTTACAATCTTTCCTTAAGGATGACAGATCTGTAATAAAAGCATCAAAATTCACTACTGATTTAATGGTCTGGATAACATACCTTCTGCCAGAAGCCATAACTATACTATTAAGAAAAAAAACTGAAACAACCAGCAACAAAAAAAAAAAGAAACCAACAACAAAAAAGCCTCAAGAAAACCCAAGTTTTCTTTCTGTAATTACATAATCTACTTTGATCTCAGACTCTTGCAATTTCTTCCTTCCTTTGTTCTTCAAAGGAAAGCATGAAAATATAATGCAGCCATTTGTGGACTATGTTAGGACTTTTTCTTCTCTCTCATCTGATATTTTTGCAGCCACAGGCAAAGCACCCTTCTTCCCCAAAAGTCCTGCTATAGTCACAAAGCAGTTAAACCAGGCTCATGTACTTATAAACTCATAGAATCATGCAGGGGGTTTCAGCGAGAGAACGAACGCAGGCAATCAATATGATTGATAAAGCATTGTTCACTTTATTGGTATCAGCGTAGCTCTCTTATACATTTCCAAGCAAGGGTTACTATATTTGGCACTACATGATTGGCTGCATATATATCTCTTTAGGCTATGATTGGTCAGGCACTACATAGGTTAGTATCTTCTGTTATGGCTTGGTTACAACCTATCTGGGGGCCCAGGCCCAGATGTTCAGCCTCCTGTTTTCATCTAGTGTTCAGCCACCAGGTCACGCGGACCTGATAACATACATACCATTCCGCTCACTCAGCACTTCCTTCAGGCCAGAGATACTCTGCAGCATCGTGGCCTTGTGCTGCTAACCATCCCACAACAGAATTATATAATCATTCTGACTGGAAAAGACCTTTAACATCATCAAGTCCAACTGTTAACCTAGCACTGCCAAGTCCACCACTAAACCATCTCCCTCAACACCATGTCTACATGTCTTTCAAATAACTCCAGGGATGGTGACCACACTTCCCTGGGCAGCCTGTTCCAATGACTGGCAACAACAGTTAAGAAATATTACCTAAAATCCAATCTAAACCTCCTCTGGAGAAACTTGAGGTCACTTCCTCTTGTCCTATCACTGTCTACTCGAGAAAAGACACCAACACCCACCTGACTACAAGATCCTGTCAAGGAAATGTAGAGAGCAATAAGGTCTCATCTTCCTTTGTCTCATCTTCCTTTACTCCAGGCTAAACATCCCCAGTTCCCTCAGCTGCTCTTCATAAGACTTGTGCTCCACTCATCAGCCCTTCTTTTTGTTTGAATTTCTATACATTTCAACCCATTATTTATAGGAAAGCTGCTGCTTCCACAGGTAGTAAGGGTAAAAGTGAGAAGAATATTCTTAAGCACCAGTGCAAGGTTTAATATTGGTGGCTACTGAAATTTTATCCTGTTATACATTAAAGGAGGCCACCTATACCAGTAGGAGCTCTGGGGTCTGTGGTGCTTCACACACAGGACTATGCTTAGGCCATCCCTGAGCAGCAGTCCAGAATATCCAGTGCACTATCCAGGGCTGTATTCACAGAATCACAGAACGTTAGGACTTGAAAGGGACTGAAGGGAAGTCTGAAAACTGCACTCAAAAAGACAGAGCTTCAAAACAGAGTTCTAGAAATGATTGGGGGAATATTAAGGGTATGTGTTTTTTTTCCTACAGATGCAGACACAAGAACACAACTTTTGAATTTTCTGACATCCACAAGTCAGAGAGATGTTAAGACAATTCAAATATGATCTGGGCTTCCTGTGCATGTGTGAATTCTTTTCAGACAGGGCTGACTTCTTCCCTTGAAAGGAAGGTCTCCTCAAGACACACACCTATACTCACTTTGGGTTAGCCTCTCAGATCCTTTCACATCGCTCCTTTTTGTTCATATAAATCTATCCCGTCTGTATCTCTGGAAAGGGACAGTGGAAAAAAAAAATCAAAACAAACCACAGACACCAGAAATGTATGTATTTAATAACCTGTTCTTCATTTCTGAAAAACTAAGGTGAGGAAGAATGGAGACTTGTTTCTAGAAGCAGCCAAAGCCGTTTGGTTCATTGAGAGTGTGCTACACAAAACCAGGTGAAGTTATTGTCCTTTTTCACAACCCATGGAGAAAGATGTCTCTCAGTCATGATATAATCTGAATTTGGAGCATTTTAACCACATCCAATTCTTTAGTCGTGAAAGATTATGAAATTATAATCCCTCTGTCAGAATTAGATTAATAGAATTTGACTGCTAAGGTTCTTCACCATCTGGAATAGAGGCCAAGTCCTGTGGAGTAATATGTACATCCAAAAAGCCTGCAGATAATAACAATAACACCTTTCAGTAACTAGAAATTGTTATTGATGTAGAAATAAATTTTGAAGATTTTTTTTTGTTTTCTTGAGGAAGTACCTCATTGTATAGAAATATTTTTTGCAATAACTTTTCTACTCTAGGTAAGATGCCGGATAAAAATGAGAATGATTCAAGAAGCAATGTGACAACCCATGACTAATATTGCAGATTCCAATAATAAAAGTTTTGGGATCTAAGTGCAATTATACATCTTGCTCTAGATTCATATATTATCTTCTATTAACTCACTAGGCAAAAACCCAATGTCTACCCACTCAGACTGGAAAGTTAAAACCTAGCCCCATAAATTTCACCTAGCAGAGCTGCAGAAACTGCTGCTTCCCTGTTCCAGCATAAAAGATGGATGAACCATTGATAAATGCTTTTCCAAGGACCAGAAGGATTCAGTTCTTTCTCCCATTGACCACAAAAGCATCTGATCCAACTTTTCATTGCTTTCTTTTATTTTAATACATCCCATAAACCTCTTGTTTTTCTATTTTTTTCACCAGGATCATCCATAAAGATGGTTTCACCTACCAGGAACGAATGGAGTTCAGATCTGTCATTTACAGTAACACAGTGCAGTCTATCCTGTCTATCGTGAAAGCAATGACCAAGTTAGGAATCACTTATGAAAACCCTGCTAGAATTGTGAGTATGATGCCCTTTCTCTTGTAATAGGCATTAGAATACATTGTAATACAATTGTAGACTAGTAGCACAAAGAGGGTTCTGTATTTGCTTTATGACAATGGAAACTAAGTATGACTTGAGTTGTATGTGACAAGATGTCCTCTCTTATTTTTACTTTCTCAAGACTGACGCTTGAGGTCTAACCTTTGTATAAACTGCCATTTGCTGGTTACAAAAGAAATGCTCAACTTGCAAAGACATAAGGAAAAAAAGAAAAAAAAATATAAAGAGAACCTTTTCTTAGCTGCTCAGTCACTTATTTATTGCTATTGGGAAAAGTAATTAAGTAGTTCCCTCTTATGAACAAACATTGGGCCTCAGCCATGTAAGGAAGGGTCATCTAGACATGTTGGGAACATTTCAGTTTGGCATTGCTCCTGGAGCAAAAACCTTCCCATTGTATGGGTGCAGCACTACTGCATTGGCACTGCAGAGAAGTGGAGTCTGTTTCCTGACACGGTTAGCAATTCTATGCACAAGTGGAGGAAATCCCCAGTAAGAAGACCTGTTATTTTCTGGCAAAAACACCAAACTTTCAGGGACAGAAGTAAAGGAAAAAGATATACCTTTCTCCTCAGCACAATGATTTAGTCTATTGCTTGACATTCAGACCTTGCTGAGAATTTCTTAGAATATCAGAATGTCAGAATATCAGCTGATTCCAGTTTCAGCAAATGCTGCTTATTCCCTAGAGATTTATCTTAGAGGAAATTACATCTGCTTATCTGAGAGAGATTCTCTTGTTACAGAAGTCTACATTTCATTACAACAATATGTGGTACTTTGACCTAAAATACGATAAAAAAATGCTTCAGAGGTTACTAAAGCTCATATGGTCATTTTACAATATAGAAACTAAAGGGTTTTCTCCTCTATTCTTTAAAGAGTTCATGAATGCAAGTCATTCAAGCAAACACAATGATGCCCAAAAGCAGAAAATAGACCCATGTGAATGTGCTGCAACTTGGCAATTGTGCAGTTGTTATAGACACATATACTGCATAAGAACCCATCTACCACTCTACATGGCCTATGACAGCGAAACCTTCCAGCACCTGGCCCTGGTCCAGCCTCTAGCATCCACTATATGGACCAGACTCCTTTTACAGATTTGCCACCTGTACCTGAGATATGCTCTGTCTGTGCCCCAGTACTTCAGCCTCTTTTTTCAGCCCTGCTAAACCTCCTGAGAGCTTTATACATGTTGACTCATCATCTATGTCCATTTCATAGGCATTATCTTTGAGAAATTTCACAGCCTGAGGAAATGTGAATTGAAAATTTTTATTAAATAACCTACTTTGTTAGCTGTTTATATAACCAAAAGCAGCATATACAACTTTTGTATGTTTATCATTTAGAGAACAGTAAGCCAAATCTTACTGTCACTGGCAAAATAAGCCTCCAAAAATGCAGTTGAATAGAGCTGCATAAAATATTTTCGGTGCCCGACATTTTTAATAAGAAATACGAGATTAAATAAGGACAAGTGTAGGGTACACTGTGCCCTACACTTGTCCTTATTAAATCCTTGTCCTTATTAAACCCTTATTAAATCTCCCCAACCTGTACTGGTACAGATACCAGTACAGGTTGGGGACTGGCCTGTTGGACAGTAGTGTAGGTGAGAGGGACCTGGGGGTCCTGGTGGACAGCAGGATGACTATGAAGCAGCAATGTGCCCTCGTGGCCAGGAAGGCCAATAGCTTGGAGAGGAGGAAACTGAGGGGTGACCTTATTAATGTCTATAAATATGTTATGGGTGAGTTTCAGGAGGATGGATCTAGGCTCTTTTTAGTGATGGCCAGTGATAGAACAAGAGGTAATGTGTCCAAATTTGAACATAGGAAGTTCCATGTGAATGTAACAAAAAACTTTTTCACTGTGAGGGTGATGGAGCACTGGAACATGCTGCCCAGAAAGGTTGTGGAGTCTCCTTCTCTGGAAATATTCAAGACCAATCTGAACAAGTTCTTGTGTGTGTGATCTAATCTAGGTGATCCTGCTCAGGCAGGGAAGGGGTTGGACTAGATTATCTTTCGAAGTCCCTTCCAACTCCTGACATTCTGTGATTCTGTGATTCCAGGACTGTAAATACATTCTAAAAGTGCCTCAGCACACAATTTTGAACAACATTTTTTCTGGGACAGACGTATTTTTTTCTTCCTAAGCACCATTGCCATCTGTTTTTAATACGAAAATCATCACAAATCTGTCTAAACGCCAGAGGGAAACAAAATATTATATCAATCAGGGCTATGGGAAACTCAATCTGATGCAGGTAACATCAAAATCAAAATTACATAAGCATCAAAATCTACAGTCACCACCTTTGGCGTAATGACCAATGAACATATACCATACACCTGGAGGTTCTGAGCTCAAGGCTTCTTCTTATGGGCTATTCAATCAACAAATCCAATGTTGTAGAGGGATAGCTGTAATCACTCAATGATATGTGATATCTTGAAGGAGAGAACATTCTAGTTCTTATCTTGAACCTGACCAAGTGCCTGCCCTGGAGAGCAGCCCTGGAGATAAATGGGGGCCACATGCCAGAAAGCAGGACAAGGCTCTGCTGATCCCAGCACTGGCTGAGAGCACCATGGTGTAAATGGAGCTGATGTTGTTTTGTGCAGAACTGTGTGGCTGCTCTCCTTTATTTATCAAATGAAGGCCATTCTCTAGTGGCTATTTCCACCTTTTTTCCTTTCTCTCCAGACTAACATTTTTTCAGCATTTTAGGAAACCTGTAGTGCTTTATTTTTTATCAGTCTCTGACTTTCACAAATTGTCCATAAACTGCAATTTCTATTGGAACATATAGCACATGCCTAAAATAATTTTTTACAAATTATAGTGAAGATGTTTTCTATTTTTAAATAAAACATACTCCCTGCCAATAAAGTGTCTGTCAGGATCCATTTCTACTTTTGCCACTATTGACTGCACATCACTTGTCTACTTATATGGTGAGGAAGGAATTACACTCTATAATTATCCACTGCTATGACAGTGTTTCAAATGACCCTATTTTAATCATGCTCTTGATTTACACTACATTCCTAAGATGTTAATCATTGAAAATAAATATTTTTAATGGAATAAATTATTGAAGCCTTTTTTGATTGACTGCAAAAGAAGAAATTACAGAATAATACATTTAAAATACTGGCATTTTATTCAGTTATAGATTTCTTCTTCTCCAAACAAAAACAAAAAACCAAACCAAACCAAAACAGAATATATAGGAAATGTATTCACTAGTTATATTCATTTGACACATTTCTCCCTGTGGCCTAAAGATAGAAATTATTTTCCTCCAAACATACTAACAAATATATTTAGCTATATATATCTGCTTTGATATGACATGCTTATGCTTTAAATATTGTTTATAATTTAGATTTTATTCCCTGCTTAGAATAAAAGCACTCTTTCAAAGATGGACCTTTTGTGAACACCTGTGGCAATGAAACTGAGCTCTTCTAGGTACAGAACAAAACTGTAGAAGAAGAAAACTCTGTGCATCATGATTTAAGTCTAACCTTGGCACTAACTAAAGTGAACTGAGCATGCACAGGAGAGTACAGCTGCCTGGAAAAATCAGTGAAAATGAGAAATTCTGCCCTGGAATTCATTGCAAACCAAGCATGTTTTCAAGGTGTAGGGGCACAGTGGGCTTACACAATATTTACTGAAATTTCTCTTTAGGAAGATGAAAGGAAACTGTGTGCCATGGCAACAACTCTGGAGGATGGCGACATGTCTTCTGAATTGGTTGAACTCATCAAACAACTGTGGAGCGATGGTGGGACCCAGGCCTGCTTCGCAAGAGCAGCAGAGTACCAGCTCAATGACTCGGCAGCCTAGTAGGTGACACCAGCTTCAGGTGCTGAACAGCTGGCTATTACTGTAATGGAGAGCATAGGAGGGCTTGAGACGATAACCCTTCCTTGGGCGCAGGACAGCCTATGAAAATGATTGCTCATTAACCTGAAAAAAAACAAATGAGGGGTTTTGCTAATGTTTATAATATATTAGATATGTTTAACTGGAGGAAACAAGTGAAAACAAGGAAGAATTTGTTTCTCTGAGTTTGTTTCAATTATGAAAAAAATGTAAAGGCTCTAGGTAATCCTAAGATTGGCAAAATGCTGGAAGAGGTGAATTGAAACAGCTTAGGTTTTACTTTGAATGTACACAGTTCAAGCTGCTAAACATAAGTCTAGAGAACACTATAAACACTGTCCTCTAAACTAATCTGCCTGCATGGACAGGTGTACCCTGGGCCATTACCATCTCAACATCCAGCTGGTCTTAGCCACTGGTGCTGCAGTCACCCAAACCTGACAGCCACAAGTCCCTTTCTGAGGCCTGGAGGTACCAGGCAGATAATCAGAGTGCTGGGGCTGCCCAGCTGTGACTCCACAAAGGGTCACCATTCAACTGGGGCCCATCTCCTAGCTTAGATGTAGTCAGGAAGTTTACAGTTTTCAGGTGTCCTGGTTCGGTTGTTGCTACAGCTGTTCTTGCAGGCTACAGTGGTCACGCTCTTCTGTTTTCTCCCTATCACACGCAAGATCGATAAGGGAGGTGTGACCTGGGTTGGAGTTTTCCTAGAGTGCACAAGTCTGACTCTAGACCTTGGGCAGAGGCTGTTCCAGCTGAGGTCCTGCTGTCCTCCAAGATCTGCAGTTGGAGGTGTCTCTGCTCCTGCAGCTCCTCCTACAGGCTGAGGGCACCTGCACTGGGAAACCTCACAGGGCATTGGGTGTCCCTTCTATTCAGCAGGGCCAGGCAAGCTGAAGGCAAAAGTCTACACAACAAAATATCAAAATAAAATATTTACATTATTCGGGTTCTTTTTACAAGATTTGTTTTCTGGAACAAGTGCCACATGTACTGAAGCCCTGCTTCTTGGGAAGTGGCTGGATATCACCTGCTGATGGAAATAGGAAATAATCTTTTGTTTTTCCTTTGTTTGTACAAATGGCCTTTTGCTTTCACTGTATCTTGATCCATGAGTTTGGGGATACGTTTATCCATCTTATTTTTCTCCCCTCCCTGTCCTGCTGAGGAGAGTGATAGAGTGTCTTGATGGTCACTCGGCATCCAGCCAAGATTGAATCACCACAATACATGGTCAAAGAAAATAGTGACAATGCTAATTTGTGCCTGATTTGGTAGTGTTTTATGTCAGTCTTGTATTTATATATGAATAGAAGAGAGGAATATTTTGTTTCCAAACGTAGCCTTTTTCTGATAGGTCACACTACAGTTCCAGCACTGAAAGCTTGTACCAATTTAGTCACTAAAATTAAAATGGAAAAAGGAACCAAATAAACAAACAAAAAAAGCATATAATGCAAGAAAAAGAATATTACCTGTCTAGCTGCTAACTTTCTAGTGTGTGCAGAGTGCCTGGACAATTAGGTTCTGTTGCCTAAAAAGAAGACTTAAAGTAATTCCCTCTCAGTGTTACTGGTTGTGTCATGTTTTAGCCTGCAATAGGTTTCAGTATTTAAGGGAGGTAGTACAGACTGTAAAGGAGTCAATAATCATTATTTATTGCTAGAATGACATTAAAAACAACAATGATATGTTTTTTATCTGCTTGAATACTTACAAAAATCCTGGTAATCCTCTGTCTTCATCTTTCAGTACCTGATGCTCCTGAAAATCTAGCCTTTGGCTCAACCACTAAAATCAACCTAATTTTTGCCCTTGCTGCTGAGCTTCTAATGATCAGTTCAAAACCGGCCAGTCAACGATCTACTGAAACATTTCAATTTCTTTTGGAACCAAAACCTTCTTTCTCAGCTCCTGTGAATCAGCTTCCACACAGAGTATTGGTTTATACTGTTTAAACTCTCTGAGGTTACCTTCTCCGAGTATTTTCATTATTAATTAACACTAATTAATTTTGATCACTACCTTTCCTCTGTGTGTTTTAATTGAAAAAAAAAAAAGTCTTCTGAATAATAGAAAACGCTAAATTTGGATGCAATCTCTTCCTCAGACTCATGTGGAATTAATCCTTTTTTAAGATGAAGAAATGGGTGACATCAGGAATATAAATGGTGACCTAAATGTCATTGTATAGCTACCAGTAGCACCACATCGTGCTTCTTGCTTGCTCAGTAATTTGCCTCTCAGGGTAGGATCTGTCACCCAATTCAAGTCAAGGAAAGACCAGGCATTTAGACTAACCTATTACTTAGCCTTCCCACTTTTGCCAGCGGGGAGCTGGCCTGCAGAGTATCCCTCTGGAGCTGCTCACAGCTCTAGGAAGAATCTGATGGCTCTCTTGCTCCATTAACCAGATAATTAACTTGGACTAATTTTTTATGCAACTATAATTGGCTGTGTTGAATTGAATTTAAATATTTGGGACTAAGAGCTATTGGATCATTGTAATTAATTTTATATACAAGTGTTTATTTTAGTGCTTACATGCTTTATAAATTGCGAAATGTCTTTTGTTTCTGCCTTCCACAAAGGTGAGCTGAGTTTGCCTCAGGATCTATCAAGGGAACCAGAGCTATACTGATTTGGGTTTTTTATCAGGTTGTTTGCTGGGCTCAAATAATGACCATTGAATTACTCAGATCAACTTCAGCTCTCCTTGCTGAGCATATTCAGTCTATTCAACTTAAAATATGAAAATCCCATTTCCAAGCATTACAAATCTCCATATGGAATATTCTAGCTTTTTAAAATTTTATTTTAATTACTTACAGATGTGTTAAATATTGCAGACAAAGATGATTAGCTGTGAGTGGCTTTTTTGGTACATGCCTGGTTAAACTGTACAGCAGAACTTCATGCTGGGCAGACTTTGTGGCAGAGAGGAAAAACAAGACATGAAGCCTAATAAACATTAGAGAGACTGTTTTGTTTGTCAGACAAAAGGCTACAAATGTAAAAGTGGCAACTGGGACACTGAAAGCCTGAAAATGCTTTCTACTGCAACTATTGTTTGTTGTTTCTTGCTTTTGGTTTTGTTCTTTATTTGAATACTAGTAGTTTAAATGTAGGAAGCTACCCAAACATTGCCTTTTCCTTATGCCAGTTCATAACCTCTTTTCAGAGATTCCTAGACCAGCCAGAGGATTCACAGGCTCTGTCTATCTATTTCAAGAGAGCTGCATGGCACTGAAGAGATACAAGAAGGGCTGGTGATAGGACAAGAACAGGCTTCATAGTTCTGGTTTGGATTCTCACTTCATACAGATTCTCTCTGTATGCCAGACACAAAACCAGAAAAAAAACCACTCTATTCCAGGCTATTGGGAGAATGTTGGCCTAGGAGTCCTCAGCTTCACTGAAGCTTCTGGTTTTGATATAAAAAAAAAAATATTTTTTTTAAATCATCATGTACCTTCTTAGATCTGCAGGGAAAACAGACTCTAAACTTGAATGAAAATCCTTCAAAAATATTACACCTTCCCTTTCACTTAAGAAGGAAGAATATTGTTACAAGAGGTCTGATGGGCTGCAATAACTTCTGCCCAATCTGCTTCTGAAAGATGGTTGTGATTCTGACCCTGTGCTGATAATTCCCTCTTGCAGAAAGCAAATGGCCAAAACCCTTTTCAGACAAAGTGTTTTATTATTATCCCTGAGGAAAAGAAGGATTTTCCTGAACTGAAGTTCTTGTAAAGGTGTTTACTACATATAACTAAAATTACAATTCTATATATGAGGGAAAAAAATAATAAGAAGCTCTGGACTGTGGATCTAGATTACATAAAACCAAATACTATTGTATTTAAATGTTATATGTTCATAAAATCATTTAAAAGGAGCTCATTATGAAGTGATTATATAATGTTAATTTCACCTTTTGAATCACCAATTGCCATTTCTTTTTACCCTTTTTAGTTACCTCAATGATTTGGACAGGTTAGCAATGCCAGACTATGTGCCTAGTGAGCAAGATGTTTTGCACTCCCGAGTGAAAACAACTGGGATTATTGAGACTCAATTCTCTTTCAAGGATTTGAACTTCAGGTACGAAAGCCATATTTGATGGTGGGTTTATCTCTCCTAAGTATTTTCCTTTGAAGTTATTGACCTACTATTATATTGGTAATACCATTGTGATATCCTTGAATCCACTCAATATTTTGAAACAGCCAAAAAGGCGAGATATTCTTGTACCAGTACTCCAACTTTAAACATATAATGGACTGTTTTTAAGAGATTTTAGAATATCAGGTTCTAAAAGGACATTTTTACATATGTAAGTGTCTAAAAAGCATTATTTGTATCCTGCTATTTGAATAATTGTTTGTGACATTTATGATTTTTTTTCTACTTAAATGTCTTTAACAGCATGCAAAGCATTTGATGACTACTAATTTGCATGCACTCTCAACCTTTCACTCTCTTCTTTTGAGAACGGAAATAGCTGCTCTTAACACTGGAATGCATTACAGTTGGCAAAAAAACAATAATTTCTGTCCCATGGGAAATTTCAGCATTAGCATGCATGTCTTCATGCTCACTGAAGATGAAAAGCAAAATGTTCAGAAAAAAAAACCAAACCACCTTGAAAATAATGTGTGTGAGAAATTTGACTGAAAATAATTGACATCAGATACTGAAGATTTTGGTATGCTTGGTGAACCAATTAAAAATATGTAATTCCACACAAAAATATATTTGAATGAATTATGATAGCTTCAGTGTTCTATAATACTTTTCTCTACGGACTGAATTCCATCTAGTGCTTAATTTAAAGGCTGGGATGCATATTAAGGAATGTAGTCTAGACAAGCAACTGTCTGTAGAGATAGGTATATAAAGAACCAGGATTTTTTACTTTTATATTTTTAATTGGGCTTTTTTTGTCCTCATGTGGTGATTGAACATCACCCAAACCATCTATGTTACCACATAGATGCTTTGACAAAATGGAGATTAAATCAGCAAAATGAGATTCTGAAGTAGATGCCCTACAAATAAAGTATTGTCACCTATTAATTCACTGATCACTTGTGAAAATTCAGCAATTACCCACAAATGTAATGGTACAATGTCATGGACATCAACTTCTTTTTTTCTGATTAACATATTTGCAGACAGCTTTGTACACTTTAGTTACAATCCTAGTTTATGTAAGAAATAACATCAGAGTGGAGAAAGAAATCACCAGAATGCAAAACCTCTTTGACATGAATGCCACCAGTCCTGATACTGGAACATCAGAACTCATCTCCAGCTCCAACTGAAACACAGCACAACTGAGAGTTAAGTTACCTGACTGTAAATGAGAGGAATGTTCTTAATGACACCACAAACACAAACCCCACTATGTTTAGCCTCCCTGCTATGCATCACACCAGTGCTATGTGAGTCAACTCCTTGGTGGTTTCATGCGCTTGAGCAATATGAGGTAAAATCACTATAAAATAGTCCGAGGGTTTTGAGCTGTGATAGGGATGCAGAACAACCATAAATCCACCTTAACCAGCCAGTTACTGCTTCTTCGCACTGCCAGAGCAATGCAAAACAGCTGGGGGATGCTGATGACTCTACACTTGGTTTGATAAGTACCATAGAAACATCTATAAAGAGAGGAACTTCCACATTCAGAGTGAGTTTTGGGTGATGTACTTGAATGAGGCTTGGGGTCACAAGCCATACACGGATAAAAAGAAAATGAACAGATGACGCATTCAGTAAACACTTGTCACTCTTCTGAACTGAATGAGACAGAAAACACTTTGTGCAGTGAAAGTCAAATCCCAGCACTGCTCCAGGGAACTGAGTTACAGTTGTACAGACAACATCTCTTGTTATTTGCTATCTCCTCAGTGTTACTTTGCTGGTTTAATGAAATTTAGTTTTCTTATGCTCTTCAATATATTTCACCCGTGTTGACTCTGACTTCTAGAGCTCAGAACATAAATATTTCTAAAGAACGGCCTGATCTTCATAGGTCCTCTCTTGCTATTGTTTCCAATGATATGCTAGGAAGTTTGACAGAAATCCACCAAGATTTATTTTAGTCTTCAAGTCTCACCATTAAGACAAATGAATATACATCTAGTCCCATATCTGTAGTTACATTTTCCAAGAGCAGTGCTAGGAAAATAAAGAGCTTTCAAGACTAAATTTGACTGCCTTGGTAGAAGAAAAAGATCACCTCAGAAATACATTTTCTACCACTCAGAAAGGAACTTCAGTTTTACATGTGCATTCTGTGATATGTCAAGTTCTGAAGTGAAAAATGGGAAAAACTAAACAAACTAAGGTTAGTGCAACAATGAAAGATCTTCTTCATGGTGAAGGTGATGGAGCCCTGGAACAGGCTGCTCAGGGGAGTTGTGGGGCCTCCTTCTCTGGAGATATTTAAGGCCCATCTGGACACCTACTTGTGCGACCTACTCTAGGGAACCTGCTTCGGCAGGGGGCTTGGACTCTCAAGTCCAATGATCCAATGATCTCTCAATGTCCCTCCCAAACCCTACAATTCTATGAATCTGTGAACAAAAATTGCATGCCTTCAGCAGTGCCTCTGGCATTGATCTTGTCCTATTTCAACTGACTTTGCAAGAATATTCACAGGGCCACATCCTAGAAGCTTGCAGAAAGAAAATAGTTTCATATGATTAAGTACGCCTGCAAAACTTCACTGCAGACTAAATTTTGAAGCGTTCCCCTACCACCATAACCCTAATTTCAGGTTTATAAAGACAGGTGACTTTGGGGAACTAATCACAGCCAGATGTCAAGATGCTTTATTCTTACTGACCTCACTCTTCAGGAGACATACTGAACTCACTGTAAGATACGCTTGGAAGAATGCCATTACTGTTATCAAAATCTTGCTTCACAACTGCTTCCTGGTTTCCTAATAATTCAAATTTATAGACACTCAATTATCAGAGAAAGAGATTAAATGTACCAGAAAAAAAATAGTTTTCTCTCATTACTCCTCAGATGCAGAGTTTATCATGGGCATTGCAAAGGGTTTCTAAGGTTTTCTTCTAAAGAGGATGAAAAATGATAAACAATAACCTTTGTTTCCAACAGCTGCATTGCTGATGAAGAAAATGGAGGATCAATATACTGCAAAAAATGTTGTTTCAGTAACAAATTATTCTTGCTGTTTATTACTGACATGTTTTTTTCATACTGAATCCTAATATTTTCACTGCTATAAAAATTGAATTGTGTTTAATTTTCAGGTACTGCAGGAGATATATCCAGAGAGTAAGATCTAATACATCTCAGGAAGGGATAATGCAGCAGGGGATTAGGTTTTACAGTTTTAACAACAGGCAGCACAGGGAAAAGTCATCATGCATACAAGAAAACAGAAAAAGTAAGGGTAGGATAATTTATTTTTTTTTTTACATTTCCTTTCTAATACACTTGAAAAATGTTCAAGTTTGGCACTTTTTATATCAGAAAAGTAGTGAAAAGAAGGGACTCCTGCTCCCCATGAATTACTGTTTAAACAGTAGCTAATGAGATTGCTAGGGCAGAGACCCTAACCCCCCCACAAATGCATGCTGCAGGCTATACAGCTAACTAAGGCACTGCACCAAGGCAATGATAGATTGCTAAATATAGATCTATACCAGTCAATTCTACATAACCAGTGGGTCAACCCATGACCAGCTTACAGTCATATGCCTTACTGATCAAGGTGTCAGCTCGCTACAAGCAAAACCATGCAGAAACAAATGGCTGTGGTCTTTTGCCAGTGGTTTTTTGTATGAATTCTGTCCTGAATAAAGCCTTGCCAGCAGATTTTAGTCCTTCACTGAGATTTTAGGCAGTCCCACTCCCCATAACACCGAATGCCACCTAAAAGTACTGAATGTACTTCCTACGTGCAGGTATTTAACCCTTTACATTTGAGTTCATGCCCACTACAGAGCCATAAATAATACACAGCATTCCTTGCCCTCTTGGGATAGAAACAGAGCAATATTTGGAAATGCAGATATTTGATTGTCATTCATTTTGATTTGCACTCTGTACATTAACAGCATGACTATGCCCTGATTAGTTAGTGCTTTACATTGTACATATGTTATTTCTGCAAAGGATGTTTGATGTGGGTGGACAGCGATCAGAGAGAAAAAAGTGGATTCATTGCTTCGAGGGAGTCACTTGCATCATATTCTGTGCTGCACTCAGTGCCTATGACATGGTTCTGGTGGAAGATAAAGAAGTGGTGAGTCAGTAGAGACAAACAACTACTTTTGCCCCTCAGTTTTAATGTACTCTGATGGCATCTCAGAACTATTCCTGTTCCCTGATAACCGTTTAAAGGCTATTACGCTGTATTGGTTCTTGCCAGTAAAGAACATTACAGTAAAAATGACATATGGGGATGGGATTTGTCAGTCTCTCATGTTTACCTTTTGCATCTCAACAGAACAGAATGCATGAAAGCCTTCAGCTGTTCAACAGCATCTGCAACCACAAGTGCTTTGCAGCCACTTCCATTGTGCTGTTCCTAAACAAAAAAGACCTCTTTCAAGAGAAAATAACAAAAGTTCATCTGAATATCTGCTTTCCTGAGTATAATGGTAAGTTTGGGATTTTCAGGCAAAAGTAGATTTAGGCTGAGACTTTTATTCAGGTCATCTATATGTAGCTATTTAAATATTAAGTATCTTATCTAGACATCTAGGCTTTCTCACAAATAATGGTATAGGACAGACATAGCCAGAACTCAGTTTGTCTCACCTACTCCTGATAAAAATATGCCACAGAAAAATCAGTGTATTTGGGATAGGAGTGTCCAGAACAAAGCATACTTAAAGCAATGTTATTATTAGAAGACAGCTTCCATGCACTTCCTGAAAACCAGCTCCTTCACTCCTTTTTCTCAGGACATATCAGCCCAGCAACCCAAAATTGTTCAGTGATTCCCTGGGATAATCAAACATGTGCTGGATGTAGTAGAGCTACACCACTGTATACTACCTTAGGCTCCAGACAGGACCAGAGGCAGCAGGGGCCCTTAGAAGCACCAGCTTGTGTTCAGACTTTTATCCTGTTCCAAAGGTACCCAGAGTCCACACTGTCAATGTTCACATCCACTGTTGTTCTAATAAGCATTAACAAAAGGCTGAAAAGCTGTGTGAACAAATTATGACTGAGTATCTAAGCATTTCAAATTTTCCTTTTTCCCTTCTTCATTTCTTAAATCTCTTCATTTTTTACTTCCAACCAATTCTGCCTTCCATGTACCTGATTCCCTTTGAATTTATGTTCCTTCCTTTTTTCTTGTTTCACTTTCTGCTCTGCCTCTGAGGACCTTAACAGTTTCAGGCTGACTTACTGAGGACCATATAATTTCAGAAGAGGACTTCTGTTTAGGCATTGGAATTTAAACATAGGTGGTCAGTTTAGATACATTTCTATACCTAATACATGAAGTTAATTCCCTTTAGAAAAATAAAAAACAAACACAAAAAAAAACCCCAACAAAACCCATAGAAATCTAGTTGAAATGTATCTTCTGTTTCTTTTATTGTTCTCTCCACTAGGATTAAATACATTTGAAGATGCTGGAAATTACATAAAGAAACAATTCCTAGACTTGAACATAAGGAAAAAAGATAAAGAGATATATTCTCACCTGACATGTGCCACAGACACCCAGAATGTCAAGTTTGTATTTGATGCAGTCACAGACATAATAATCAAAGAAAATCTGAAAGACTGTGGGCTTTTCTAGCTATTCATTACCCTGCCCATCACAGCCTGACTTCCTCTCAGTCCTCTCTTCATCCCGTGTGCTCACTGAAATTTAAAAAAAAAAAAAAAACTCTAGGAAGAAATAGTATCAGTTAGGCTTCCCTCAGCTGTCAGTTGAAGCCTAGGGTGTAGCCTGAGCATTGCAGTCCAATGCTGACATCGACTTTCTGCATGTCATAAGAAGATTGAAAAAAAAATGTTTCTGCTCCAGAGAGATGCCAACCACTGATAAATCCTACTGGAATCAAAGGAAGATTCCTATTTTAATTAGTGTGATTTGAAAGTAATCAGAACTTCTCGGGAAACTAGGAACACCTCAGTATCCTCTGTTTTCTAGTGATGGGAGAAAAGTGGTAATATGTAACAGATAACTGACTCTTATTTATATTTGAAGACTTTAGAAAGCTATAGCATTAAAGGGTATCGGTAGAAAGTTTCCATGCAGTACCCTTTTGATTTCATGCTATTTACACAACTAAAAATGGCATACCATTAATTCAAGAAAGGCAATGTCCCCCTGACTTAATTCATGCATGACAGCACTGCAAATCGGAATGTTTAATTATACTGTTTCATTAGGAGAGCTGAGTAGCTGAGGGACACGTACATAAAAACTGCACATGCATAAAATCCAGTTTGGAAAAAATAAAACACAGGAAGATAGAGGCAATTTTTTTTTAATCCCTAAGGGAGAAAAAAAACATAGTAACTGCCAGTTCTTGCACAGGCCTTACAGACAAGTTGAAACTTTTTAAAATAATTAAAGTTGTTTTTTTTTTAAATAATAATTGATAGTCTTGCTGCTGGACCTCTTCTCCAGTGCCCTGTGACTGCAGTCATTTCCACCAGTGCAGAGCAGATGTAAACCCACCAGTCCCCATGGCAGAAAAACACATCCTTGGGGCTTTGGCACAGAGCTCTGTTTTCTATGCAAAGAACTTGCTAAAGAGGAACTGTCCTCTCTAACTCCTCTGATTCATTGTGACTATAACTACAGAAAATATTAACTATATTAAACAGAATGGAATTTCTAAATATATTAAACTGAATTTTGAGATTTGACCTTGAAAGAACACTCACTTTCAAAATCTGATCACTGATTAAATGTTTCCCTGTGTTTTCCTTTTTTTTTTTTTTTTTTTTTTAAATACATTTCAATCTCATTTTTCACCATGCACTCATTGTGGCCTAGTTAATCTAATTATTGAAAACTAGAATAGGCAACTTGGTCACTAAGCACAGGAGTACAGCCAGCTGTCCACATGAACAAGGCCATCGGTGTGTGCAGGTCTCCCAGGAGAAGTGGAAAGCTAAAATACATTTTGCACTGTCTGGATTTCTATTGCTGCCCGAACCTTAATGCTTCACTTGACTAATTCCTCGTTTGTGTTGAAAATAATGGATTTCCAGTGATAAGGTTTCTTAATTCATTTCCATCAATAAATCTAATTCTAAATGAGTAATTTGAACTATGTGGATATCACCATTAATATCTGGATGCCTCAATGGCACAATAAAAGCCAAAGCTTTAAAGAATCAAATCCATGAACAAAGGCATCACTCAAATGCATTCTTCAAGAAACTGTCTGAGAAGCCGGACGGACTTCACCCAGTAGATTCCAAGTTAATATAGGTAAGGCTACAGGTGGGGTCTCCTAAGACGTTAGGCTGGCCGAAGTGTGCCAGCTCCTGCCAGAGCAGCGACAGGAGCGAGCTCCAGGCTTTGTGATGCTCCAGGAGAAAGGCCTGCGGGTGGTGCCTTGGGGCTCCCGGCTGGAAGCCGAGCTCTGAGGGGAAGTCACTGCGCATGGAGCTTCCCGAGCCGCCTGGCCCGCAGCTCCGGCTCCCGATGAAACCGCCATTCCCGGGCGCGGCCGGGACAGGATCCCACATAAAACCGACGGCCGGACCCCACAAACTCCCGACCGAGGAGGAGAGGCCGGCAGGGCGAGAGAGGGCGCGGGCCGTCCTCCGGGGCCGCCCGTCGCCTCCCGCCTCGCCGGCGGGAGCCGCCAGGGGACGCGGTGGCGCCGCTGCGCTCAAGGGCCGCCGCCGGCTGCAGGCCCGGGAACTCCGCGCCGGGGCCGTGCGGGCAGAGCTAGGCCAGAGGGGGATAGATCCGGGCCGCAGGCGGGCACAGTGGGGCCACACGGCGTCCGATTTCATCCTACACACACAGTGCGCTAAGGGACTTGGCTAAGGACTACCTTGGCTAAGGGAGGCAGGGAAGGGGCGGGGAGAAGGAGCACATTTTGCGGAGAAGCCGGCATGTCGAGGTGTTCATGTAGTCCAGGTAACCAGCATCCTGAGGAAGAGATGTCTTTAACAGTTTGAAACCTATTCTAAACACTCAGGGACCTCCAAGTTACATCAGGAACCTGCATTCATGGGCTTGTACTTTCCAGAACCCTAGATATAACCCTGATCTTGGTCCTGCTTTTCAAAATGTAAAGGTGGACATGAGACAGGAGCCAACAGGGGGGTGAGAAAAAAAAAATATAATCAAAATGACATGAGACCTCGTCCCAGCTCCAAGGGACCTCCAAGGAGCAGCAGGAACCTAGGATCCTGAGCCTACACTAAATTTTAAATCTACTCCTAGTTTTAAACCTACCCAAGCATAGAAACCAAGTGAAATGTGAATGGCAGAAGGTGAAGTATTACTTTAAACCAAGATGATCCCTCTTGCCTTTTCTTAGTAAAATCTTCCTGATTTCTCAATGATTCATTGAGAATTTAGGTTTCTCAAAAATGTTCAGGTCCACATCCAGCTCTTACCATCATCTCTCACCTCAGCTATCAGCCTAAGGCCCAGATCCCTTGGAACCTCTTTCCCTTCAGTCAGAAGGCCCTGTGTACCCCCATGCATTAGTAAATACAGTATTTCTGTTGCTGGTAACAAACCACAGGCTTTGTGTGAAGGTAACACAGGCTTGAGATCTTGACAGGTTTTGTCTGGACTAGTCCTCACTAGCTTGGAGCTTTGTTTCAGCTTGTTTATCCATTAACTGGAATTGTCTAATGAGCAGATGGCTCTTTTTGTTTTCATTTTGCATAGTTTTGTGTAATTGATGTAATGCCTGTTAAAAGTTTTTATATACATAAGAATAATAAGTAATTCTGCTGTGCAGAATGAACTACCTGTGACCCTAATATAATGATTAAGCACAAAGAGGTAAAGGTAAGGTGTGATGGTGGGGTCATATGATTTGGGCCTAAGATAATAGGCCCCATTAACTCACCAGGAGAGTAATGCAAACTCAGGAGCTGGCTATAATCAGTTGTGAGCATAGCAAAAAAGGAAAGTGTCCCATGTGTATAAACCCTACTATAAAGTTAGGTACAACATAAGAGTTAAGGACCAAGGAACAAAAATCAGGATGTAGATATATTAGCAAACATATAGAAGTGGCCTCTAGAGCAAAGAGGAAGCAGCCATCAACTTCAGGGTCCTCCTAGCAAAGAGGAGAAAAAAAAACCCTACCAGGAACATCATACTCTTCCCAGCCAAGACCTCAGGAGGACAACTTGCTGTCACACGTCTTCCCTCACAGAAACCATCAGCATTAGTAGCTAGATGAGCAGTGGAGAAGGAAATGTAGCCCCAGAGAAAAAGCGTTAGATACTAGGAGGAGAGGTTTATTACAACTTTTACCTATAATATTGTTGATGAGATACATTTTTTTTTAAATTGGAAAATTTCAACCACATTTAAACTACTGTTTTCTGTGTTTTGGTTACACACTCAGATCTTTGTATTAGAGTAAAAATAAAATTTTGGCTTCCAGTATAAGACGTGGTTCTTCCTTTGCCCATGGCAAGATGCTTAAGCACAGAGTATGTGGCACATAAAAACACTAGGAATTAGTGGTATCAAACTGGTATTCTCATCCTTGTACTTTAGATACCTCCAGGAATGCATGTACTCTAATGGGATGACAAAAATTTGCTGCTTTTGATACCCCTCTGTAACTCTCTCTGAAAATCTTCTTTTAAGAACTACAGGTCTGATTCTGTATATATTCCTTTTCCTGATTTTTTAAACATTTACTGTGGGTATTGACCCTTCCAAGAAGCAAAAGAGAAAACAGTGGATTTGTTACAAAGAAGATTATTGCTTTTGGTTACTTTACAAGCTCTCCAACAGGCAGAAGGAATGCTCAAAAGCTGCCAGCTTTCAATGCACTGCCATGAAGTTGTTTTTAGTTTTACCATCGGTATGATATTGTACATATGGTTTAGATACTCCATGAATGTGTGAATGACCCATGTTTAGTTTAAAACTGGCATCCAGAACCTCTTAGAACAGCTTCGCTTTCTATAGCATGGCAGTAGTTCCAGAAGGACATACAACTCCTTGAAAGAGTCCAGCGCAGGGCCACCAAGATGATGGAGTGGAACATCTTCCTTCTGAGGACAGGCTGAGGGAGCTGGGTCTTTTTAGCTTGGAGAAGAGGAGACTGAGGGGTGACCTCATTAATGTCTATAAATATGTTAAGGGTGACTGTCAGGAGGATGGAGTCAGACTCTTCTCAGTGTTGGCCAATGACAGGACAAGGGCCAATGGATCTAAGCGGGAGCATAGGAAGTGAACATAAGGAAAAACCTTTTCACCATGAGGGTGACAGAGCCCTGGAACAGGCTGCCCAGAGAAGTTGTGGAGTCGCCTTCTCTGGAGACATTCAAGACCAATCTGGACACATTCCTGTGTGATCTAGGTGATCCTGCTCCATCAGTGGGGTTGGACTAGATTATCTTTCGAGGTCCCTTCCAACTCCTGACATTCTGTGATTCTGTGATCGCTAAGAGGGTTTTGATATAGGCAAGGACACCAGTGTTTTGCTATAATTTCAAGAACTAGACTAGACCTTAACTTTCACCTTTTTCTGAAATGCAAAAGTTACAAGTGGAACATCCCAGTGTTCGACCTCTTACTGTAAGCGAAGACAAAAAAAATCACAATTCTTCATTTGAGAACTGGCACTAAGAAGTCTTAGAGCAGGAAACAAGTGATCCTGTTATCCTCTCACTTTTTCACTGCTTTATTTAAAGACAGAAAACCTCTCAAGGCTCTGATTTAGCAAAAAATGTCATTCATTGAGAACATGAAAAAAACGATGAAAACAATTTTTAAGCAAGTGATATTGTTGTACTGTAGAGCGAATGCACCTGGGCCAAAATGGCTAGAGAGGCCACACAAGAAACATGAAAGAGTGCTTTTCTCCCAGATGACTGCAAGCAGGTTTTCTATATTGGCCCTAGGAGCAGACGACTGATGTGGAAAGGTCATCTACCTTCTCAAGACTGAGTCAGCCACTCATTCTAACAGATTGAATTAAAGACTCTGCAGTCCATTCCTTTGTCCACTGGGACATGTAAACCTTATTAGTGTCAATGAAGATTGCAAGACACTCAGAAAATGTAATATACCATCCTCATAATGTGTATCTAGAAGATATATTACATGTCCTATACCCACTTTCTATACCATTGTAGAAAACCTGCCATAAATACAGCCCTTTTGTGTAAGATTTTAAAAGCATGGACATGGCATATAAATCACAGGACAGTGAGACTCTGATGATGAGCATTGTGAAAGCTTCTTATCCTGGGTACAGTCCATTTAAAACAAATCATAAATTCTGAAGGAGCACACAGGAAGATCATCTGAGACCTAAGATCCAAGGGCACTTACATGCTGAGCATGCACTTAACAAAACCACTGTGTTTATCCATGGGTACAAATCCTGCCCTCATAGGAGCAAGAAGCTGTAAAATGAAATTATACAGCCAGGAGGTGCATTCATATGGGATCTTACTCAAAAGATACAAAACTGCAATTTGCTACCTAGCAGCACTGTTCAGTGGCTGTTTTTATGATAGCGGGATTCACAGAGAGAAGTGAGATGGACTGATGCTCTGGTTTATAAGGGGAAAAAACATAGTAGAGCTGAGGGTATTCGTACAAGTTGTGTGCATTGACTGAAGCTGTGCTAAAGAGCTGCAGCTTGCAGGGATATCATATTAATTCCTATTCCTTGTAAAGAGGAAACCTTAATGGCTCCCTTTAGTGTATTTTTTTCTTGTGAAACAGGCGGTTGGTTTGTGAGCTATGTCCGCTGTAGTTATTAGTGGATCACATCATGCCACTGAGTTTTGATCAGAATTCACAATGAATTAAAAGTCAGTGGACTGTTCTGCTTATTCTCCCATATTGTGCTATTATTGGAAAACCAATACAAACCTTGTTTAAGAGTTCTGCTTAAAATTGATGTTCACTATATATTGTATTAGTAATAGAACAGCAATTAGTGCTTAGTTTATATGTTGGGTGTTTGAGAATTTCCACTGAAATTTTATGTCTATATGTGTATCAATGTATATTTTCTTCTCTCTTTCCTTGATTTTTTTACATGGGAACAATAATGATTCTGTCATTAATGTGTCTTGTTTAATGTTCTTCAATTCAGTGTTTAGAATAAAGTTAGAAAAAACAGGTTTTCTTCCATTGGGAGAGAAAAAGTAAAGCTAGATTTTAATAAATACATTACACCTTTCTTTGGAGTAAACAAACAGTTATTTACTTTAGAGCTCTTTTACAACCAGTGTTTTCCATACTGAAAGTAATCTGAAATTCTAAATAAATCCCCTGCTGAAAAGACACCTCAGGCAGAGAAAATACTTGTATAACAACTACGGGGCTTCAGAGAACAGGAACTAGAAAAAGCGAGGTGAAAGTGGCCAGGCTCAAAATAAATGGAATTAAATGAAGGACAGGTACATTCTCAGACTGAATATCACGCATTTTTTCCCTTCAAAACTTTTTTTTTCTTAATTTTGCATATAAATGAAAAGTTTCAAATCTCAGACAAAACTGTCTTGTTGAAATAAAATATTTATATAGATCCCAACTATTTCCCTTTTTATGTCTGAAGAACTACCAGAAGCTGTTAAAGGCGGAAACAAAGAGAAATGCCAATAATCTCAGAATCTTTTCAGATGGGAATGCCCATTCCCTGCATAGCTCTAGGCAGCACCTTTCATTTTCTGAGCTGGTTTGCGTTCCTATGAGTTTGCACCAGCAGAGAGCAGCAGTATCCCCATCATTAAGAGATGGATCCTGCAAGATCTAAGTGGGTTTTGTGTGGGCATTAATTTGGAGGTGGCATCCAGAAAGCTCCTTCAAAATTTTCTCTGTTGTCTGCACCTTGCTCTTCACAGCTCAGGGACTGCACGAGCGCTAGTGCTTGCTGTTTTGCTGTTCTCATTTATACTATTCTGTAGAGTGACAGCAACAGCACGTAATTCTGCCAACAATATTTGCTTAAACTGATCGTCTCTGAGCTCTCAAGTATGAAGGACCTGCTGCTTTCCCTTTTCAATGGTTAATACAGAGTTGCTTTGAACTTCTGTTTACTGAATTTAGGTTTATTCAATTTTCTTCTATAAAACAATGTTTATATACATATATCATGTTGTTTATATTGTAACAAGATTTCTACCTTTTAAAAAGATTGCCCATGCAAACAGAAACCTCCTGGTTCCACCAGGCCCCAGTAAATGCCTGTTTATCTCTCTGATCTGTAACAACTGAGCACCCAACCGAGCCCCTGCAGATTTACAAGTGCAATGAATCCTTGAGGCTGAGATATCAAACATCCACTCTCTAATAGTGACATTAATCTCACACTGTCTGCTGCTGAGATGTTAATGCTGTACTAGTGCCACGTTGCCATTTAAAGTCATTTCATCCTGTAGTGCAAGTCATGTGGTTCTGACTGCTGGTACAGATTCAACAGATGGATTGTGAAGGAGTAGGAGGCAGAAAGCAAAATGCAAACAGACTCACTGATTTTAAAGTACAGCATATTCTAAGATTGCCTTTGCTTTTAGATTTCTCAGTTCTTAAGCACCCAAATTAAGTGGTAGGTCTCACTGCAGCACAGTCAGGTAGCTCAGGCAGACCTGGGTGCCAGGTAATGCTTCTACCCACCAGTTTACACAGGGCAAAGGGCACAGACAAACAATTCTCAAAGCAAAATTCACTCCCCTGTGTACAGTGGTGAAGTTCTCTACAAAGTTCAGCAAGTCAGAGTGCAGTATCAAGAGCCAACATGCTGCAGAGGAGCTTAGGGAAGTCAATAGAAAGGCTGTAGAGGAGGTTTAGCTGCAGAGAGAGTGACTTTTCTAGACATAAGTGGGAACCCAGGCACCTCTTTGAAGGAGAGTCTAATGCCCAAAAGGACTTTGGTGCCTAGCTCCTTTTGTGAAGATGGACTTGGAGTTCTTTGCTAGACACACTTGGTACTTGATAGAATTGGGCTTTGAAATGTTATGTGCTTCATAAACGGGTTCTGCAACAAGAGCAGTGTACAGGATTTGTGAAAATAAGTAAAAGTGCCAGAAGTCTGAATGTACCTCAGTGTTTCCATTTTCTTAATGTTAATTGAATACTAAAATCAAATAACATACACTTAATGGCAGAGAATAGTAATACATAATGGAATTTACATAGACAGTCAAAAGAAGTAAAAAATCTGCATGCTGAGTAGATATAAAGAAAATACTGAAAATCAAACACATTTCCGAGGCAATGGAGCATGTGGTGGCTTTAAATACATTTTCATAAATAAATAATAAAAAGACAAGCTTACATATGTGTTTTAATGATAGTTTGTATATTAAATTCTGACCGAGAGGAGGCCAAGAGAGAGAAGTCAGGAAAGCTGCAGCCCGTTCTTGGGAAGCAGCTGCTTTCATCTGGAATTGACTGAAAACTGTCGTGACTATAAAAATGTTAGCCAAGAAAAGTCTGTACTTAGCATCTTGTAAAAGGTTCAGCCTGTTCTCTTTCTCTTTCCCCCTCTCTCTGAATCATTTATTAGGAAGTGGATCTTCCATGCTCAAGTTGCAGCAGCCACAGGTGAAGTAATGGATTCGTCTCGTTAGCCTCCCTGTTTAGCTTCTCCCTCCTCAAGGTTTCAGTTTTATATAGTATTGTACAACACAAAAGAATAATGTTAATGTTATCAGTGCTGTGAAATGAGATTAATAAAGACTGTTCACTCTGGCAGGCTGAAACAGGGGGTTCCTCAAGAACAGGAGAGTTTCTCTATTGCTAACATAGTTTTCCCTTCTTGGATTCATTACCTTTGCTTTCTTCCTCTGAGGAAAGTGATTGGCAGTGAGGCGTTCTGCTTTTTGGCAATTTTGTTTGATAAAGGGAAAAACATGAAAAGTAACGAGGGCAGATTTTGGCTTCAGTTTCTCCCAGACAAGCTTGCAGCTTTCAGCAGGCCTGCAGCAAATCTCCATTTCATATTTCTAAAGCACTGTGCAAGAATTTCCCAGGTAAATCCTTCGTGTGGTCTGAGGAAGAGTCCAGGTCTCTGGACACCACCTGACCAAAAATAAAGAAGCTCAAGCATTAAGACGGTGTTTTCCTCACACCTTGTGGCAAGCGATCCAAAGGCTTTTGAACCTTCTAGAAATTATTTTTTTCGTTTTTTAAAAAATTCCCTAGGGGCAAGATGACCTGGATAATTTTGCTGAAGTGTACCACATGTTGGCACCAATTATACAGAGTCTTTGGAAACCATACTTCTAATGCTGCCCTCTCAGCGGCCTTGCTGCATAGATGTGAGGAGAAGATGTTAGGCCAGCTCTAAAGCAAATTTGGCCAACAAGATGAAGCACTGTCACTGCACCTAAGTCAGAACAAAGCATTGTGGCAAAATGTGTGTGTGTGCATGCATGCAAGCATCATTATATGAAAATATGAAAAGTTTCTGGGTTGCTTTTGATATATTCCATTTCACAGATGCCTCCTGGGAGTAAAAAATCCTAGCCCCTCCATCCACATGCAATTGATATTTTTTCCCAAACAGTTCTGAATCTCAGCATGCCATTTTCAGCAGGTACAAAAATTACAGCATTTAGGAATCTGCCAACCCAGCAGCATGAACAACATGAAGTCATAATGATTTGAAGGCTTTCCTTAGCTGTAGCAAAGTGTTTCTTGTGCTTCTAGTAACCTATAATAGAGTAAAACTTTATCCCCCAAAATTGTGGGTCAGGCTTTTAGAGAGACAAAGCCATCATTTGCTGCAGAACTTTCTGTTTAAGGCTCTGCTCCTCAGCATTTGAAAAGAACAACAGAGATTCATGTTTATCGTCCAGCTCCCTGATGGCTAGGGTTTCATGTTAACCTTTGTCTGTCTTTGTGGGCAGCAGATCTTCATGTAAAGACTGTGAAAACTTCACTGAGCCTTACAGGTCAGGATTTTGTGGGAGGTGGGTCTGGGAAGATGGAGCCTGATGGCTGGGAGGGTGTGGAAGGAGTAAGGGCCTTCTTTATTCCTAAAAAATTATACTTTAGATATGTCAAGATGACACAGATTTCTCTCCTTCCTCCACAGAGACATCCACTATGATGTACACTTAGTGGCTGAACAGGCGTCATCTACTAAATTGATCTGCCTTTTGGCTATGCAGGCAGAAGTCATGGCACAGAAGCATGGGGGAATTGTAAAGATAGTGACTGAAGAAAAAGTTCTTGGAAAATAAAGTGAAAAAAATTAGGAGAGACATTTCTCTGTCCTTCCCAGTTTTCCTCAGTACTGATCTCTGGAGATATTTAATCCACCCGCCTTGCTAAGGCAGGATCACCTAGAGCAGACTACACAGAATGGCATCCAGTTGGGTTTTTCAATCTCTCCAGAGAAGACTCCTCAACCTTTCTGGGCAACTGTTGTGGTTTTGCGGGATGGCTTCTGCAAGAAGCAGCTAAAAGCTTCTCTGAGGTCTCACAGTAAATACCAGCTGGGCTTTCAAGGCCAAATTCTGTTACTGACAAGGCCAGGCCAGTCAGCACCAGTCACAGCACCTCTGGGAGTCACATTTTAGAGAGAGAAAAATGCAAACAGATGAATTTTGCCACCAGAGAAGGGAGTGAGAAGATGTAAGAAACTTTGCAGACACCAAGGTCAATGAAGAAGGGGGAGGAGAAGGAGCTGAGAGAAGATTCCCTGAGGCCTGTGGAGAATATGGAGAATACCATGGTGAAGTGGGTATCCCCCCACAGCCTATGGAGGACAAAGACACCCCACTTGTAGCCCGTGGAGAGGTACCCGGGCCAGGCAGGAGCCCACTATGGAGTAGGTGGAGGAATATGGAAGAATCTGTAACCTACATTAGAGCAAGTCCCTGGCAGCAACTGCAGCCTGTGGAGAGAGATAAGAGGGGGAGAGAGAGAGATGGAGGCCCACACTGAAGCAGGTTTGATGAGGGTGCTTGTGACTGTAGGGGACCAGGCTAGAGAAGTCCAGAATTGAGAAACTGAGAGACAATCTATGAATTTCTTACTGGACCCTATAGGAGTGACTCATGCTGGGGTAGTTGGGGAAGAGCCGAGGCCCCATGGGAGAGGACTCCTGTTGGAGAAGTTCATGGAGGACCATCTTCTGTCAGTGGGACCCCACGCCGGTGCAGAAGAGTGTGAGGAATAACCCCCCCCTCACCCAACACACTCCCTNCTTGTGACTGTAGGGGACCAGGCTAGAGAAGTCCAGAATTGAGAAACTGAGAGACAATCTATGAATTTCTTACTGGACCCTATAGGAGTGACTCATGCTGGGGTAGTTGGGGAAGAGCCGAGGCCCCATGGGAGAGGACTGCTGTTGGAGAAGTTCATGGAGGACCATCTTCTGTCAGTGGGACCCCACGCCGGTGCAGAAGAGTGTGAGGAATAACCCCCCCCTCACCCAACACACTCCCTCCAAGCAGGAAAACAACTCATGAGGAACTGACTGAAGACTGAAGCCTCCATTCCCTATTTCCCCTCCTTTCCCCTGTGCCATCCTGGGAAGGAGAAAACCATGAATAAAGTCAAGTCTGCAAAGAAGAGAGGGGTCGGGAGTTGGTGTTTTAAGAGCTGTTTGCACTTCTCATTATCTGACTGTGGTTTCTCTGTGTGTGTAGTGTAATAAATTAGACAGTTTCTTTCCTTTATTCTGTGTTGAGTCTGTTTTGCCCATGATGCTATTTGCAGAATGNTCTCAGAGAACTGGACGGTGCATATCCTCATGCTGACATACCCACTGCTGCTGAATCTGATCCTTTTATTCCTACCAGAACTAACAATTCATGAGTTTTCTAGGTCCAGCACTTATCAACTTCCCTAACTGTTGCTTCCTCAAAAAAAAGATTTACTGTTATGTGTGTGAGTCAAGATGAACAAGAATTATAGTACAGCAGTAGCACCAGTTTGTAGCTCCGTGGTGCTGAGAGAAAAGGTACTTTTACAGCAGAAAACTGGTATATCATTTTTCCAGAAATGAGATGAAGGAATTAACATGATTTCACTGGGACCTGGGGTGGGGTGGGGGGGGGTGGTGTTGGTGGTTAGTATGTAGTGGAACATGTTTTAAAAGTCAACACCAATCCTGATTGCTCATGGAAGGATGGTGATCAATGCCTCCTCCTGAAAGAGCTTCCCTAAAACTACATAAAATTCCCTTAACATCAGCTGCAGGTGTGAGGGAGCAGTGGAAGTCCAGGTCAGTACACATCCTCATAACCATGAGTCCTGGTACAAATCCCAGCAGTTCTGGAGACACTGCATGTAACATTATGGGTATGGAGCTGGCTTTAAATGCTAGACAGACAGACCTAGCTGGAAGTGCTTTTGACTTGATACCAGTAATCAGTGCTATTTCTGTCAGTGATTATACCCGGCGCTGCCATCACCAAAGGCAGTGTCTATCAAAAATGTTTTTAAATTCCTGATTTAGACTATTGCAGCTGGAAACATTTTAAGCAACCAGTGCGTTTCCCTCTACAGATGAGCTGTGAGACTGGAAGTTGCATTTCAAAAGAATTTCAGGATTTTAACATTTTATTGACTCTGTTGTAAATCAGTATTCTGGATTTTCCCTTGAATATTTCAAAAGCACAGAAACCAAGAAAGCTGGAGTAATTCTCAATGTTTACTTCTGGCAAAATTGAAATATTTTCCCATTGACCTTTTAAGATATCATACTTGGGTAGTTAAAAAAAAATTGAAATTACTTGCTCTGAATCTGTCCAAATAAAAAGTATGAACATTACTGGAATCTTTTTCATTGGAGAAACTCTGGAGAGATCAATCAGATATTACAATGTGGTTTAGATCCAGTTGAAAGCATATTCAAATGCAAAATCAAAATTGCTCTCAGCAGTTCTTCTTGGGATACAAAAGTTCATCTAATTGGCATCNTAAAAAAAAATTGAAATTACTTGCTCTGAATCTGTCCAAATAAAAAGTATGAACATTACTGGAATCTTTTTCATTGGAGAAACTCTGGAGAGATCAATCAGATATTACAATGTGGTTTAGATCCAGTTGAAAGCATATTCAAATGCAAAATCAAAATTGCTCTCAGCAGTTCTTCTTGGGATACAAAAGTTCATCTAATTGGCATCCACCAGGATGCTTATTTCCTCATTCAAGATGAGAGACCAATTTACAAAGCAAAATTACATCCTCTGAGTAGAATAGGAATCCTGACATGAGACTCAGCTTTTCAAAAAGTATTTTCAATGCAAATAAGGCTTCAAAGAACTGTTCTGAGGGGGGAATAAAACCCACAAAATGCAACAATACCCAACAGAAAAAGAAGTGAACAAGCTTCTTCCTGTTTCATTCCTGAAGTATACTGCATTGGCAGTTTAAATTGCTAGTGTAAAGGTAAAAAAAATGTTCTTAAAATTATAAGGACCTTTGCACATTAATTCTGTCTCTCCCTCTACTCAGTGAAGGTGCAAACAGAGCACTTGTCAGTAGGTTCATTCATTTTGAAGTGTGAATGGAAGTGAAAGGGCTCTACTCTGTTTCCTTGGGCAACAGCAGAACAGAGGCTGTCATGGTTGAAACTTTAATGAAAGCCCCGTCAAGACAGCATAGATTACTGTGAGCATCTTTTTATGAGTTTTACATCATACAAACCACAACTAAAGCACCTATTACACAGAGGCTGTGATTACTTTGTGGATCACAGTAAGTCTCTGTCTTTCTACAGAGGCTGTGTAGGACAAAACCATAGAGAAGACAGACTTGAAACTGCAAGTAGTATCACTGAGTATTGTATATTTAAGTGCCTTTTGCAATATAAATAAAGCAGACAATGCTCTTCTAGGAGTTACTCTGTTTATAGAAAGCACTTCTTGAGTTGCTGCATCACACTTGATCTTGTTGCTATACTTAAAGAACTATTCCTTACATAAACACCACATTAACACTGCAGTCATCAGCTTGTTCTCATTGTCACATAGAGCCAGTGCAATGCATAAAGAGGACAGAAAACAGACTGGAGAACAGGGAGGTGTATCTGTGGTAAATCTCCATGCTCTCTTTCTCAGCACACTGACATTTTTAGACGACTCCGTGCTGGCTCAGAGTATAGTACATATTTTGCTGATGGGAGGGAGGGGAAAGAGGTAGTATTTTGTCTTGCTTGGAAGGCAATCAGATGCTGTGCTGACAGGCATAATAGAAATGCCCACATAGATTAGAGCAAGAGAAAAAGAGAAAGACTGCAGAGCCAGAGCTCTGCAGATAATCATAATATGAGTATTAGATCGCTGCAACAGATCTCTCTGTTACTAGACTCTCAGGGCAGAAGTTTTTAGGATGTTTTTACTCTTCTCAATCACAGAATGCGACCTGAATCACTGAGAAGGTGCCCTAGATAGATAGCCAGGCCTCATACCTTGGGGATCTTGTTTGTATCACACAAACTACACTGCCTTAAGGGAGAACTCTAGGCATAGTGACAAATGTACAGCTATAAAATCTGAGCTGATAGATGACGTCATTTTACAGCCAGTGTGTAGGAAGAAGAATGTGCAACTGACCTTCCCTCAAAATATTTGGAGTCTATTCATGGTTTTATTTCTGTGCAGTTTAGACACTGCTGTTGCAGTATGTCTCTTAAGCAGAAGACACTGTGCACAGTGTTATGCCTTTCCTCATCAGGAGCACCCCCTGGGTTGTGCTGGAGTCACAGACCAGGTCCAAAGGACCTGCTACCCAGCTGCTGCCTGTGTTTGCTCTTGTCTTTCACCTGTGCTCTTGCAGCGCTGCAGGTGGGCTCCTCCTGCCACAGGCTTTAGTGAAGTGTTTCCATCCCCTGTGCACTGGTGTAAATCCCAGATGATTCCAGTGGATTTAGGAGATTTAATTTGGGTTCACACTGAATTTGCTGATAGCAGCCTGTCTTTAGTCTAAAAAAAAAGTGATAAAAAATAGGTTTCTAAAGAAAAGTCAGAGATTACAAACTTTACGTTACCAGGAATTTCCCATTGGTGTTCATGGGGTGACCCTATACACAAACATGGATGAATAGACATCAGCAGGCCTAATCTAGGATATGTTAGTGATGTACTAGCATAGAGGTTAAACTGATGGGCTTCACATTTGCAAGACAGAAAGCAGCTGATATTGTCTTTTCAAATCAATAAAAGGAGGGCATGAAATAAAAGTTACTGTAAATTCAGAAAATATTTTAGATATTTTTTAATCCTTTCAAAATATTTTTATAAAGCAAATTAAAAAAAATATATATATGACTTGCTAGAAACCAGATTCCTTCCAAGCTTCTGTAGATCTCAGGATCTGACCTCTGTCTTTCTATTTCACTTATCAGAAATTCAGTCATCTGAAGTACCAAAGGCCTCTATGTTTTTGTAGGCATCAGGGACTCTCTGAGATTATTTCCTGCTTTCCTCAAGACATTTGAAAGGTTTTCTGTGTTTGAAGGATTTTTTTTTTGTGCATTTGTCTGTTTTGTTTAAATCTATTTGAAACTTGAGAAAATAACAATGAAAACAGAAAAAGTGATCCAGCCTTACTTTAGTTCAGTGCACTTAAGATAAATCTTCTGTTAAGTGATTGTTGTTATCCTTTAAAAAGTGTCAGATTTCTGGGAAGGTATTTTTTCCAAAATAACTTTTTTTATGAAAAGTGGGATATTGACTACCAAGGGAAGATGATAAGTGAAAGTATATCATAATAGAATTTTTTGACATTTGTATTCTCTGTGACCTCCAATCTGTGTGCACAAACACTAGCACGCAGAAAAATACAAGTTACGGATGGCAAAGAAAAAACTTCTGCTCAGTGTCTTTTATAAATAGGAGAAAAACATTTGGTTCTCAGAAGCACCCTCAAAACTAGCAAGGGATTAATGGACAATAAAAGGTGGAACGTTCAGATGATGTAAAAGAAGTAAGGAGATACAGGGTGTTTCAGAGATGAGAAGTCACTAAGATAAACTTGTGGTTAGGTGGGGACAGGTGCAGGGGAGAAGTGGGTCATCTGTATTCCTGACTGTCATAAAAAGTACCATTCATCAGCTATTAAAATTCCCTTTTAGCATGACTAATTAGGTCACACTCTTCAGCAAAACAACCTTATTCACACAGCTTCCAGATCTCAGGTTAGCTTCTGCTTGTTGTTTAGGTGGGGGAGCATGGTCAGCTGCAACTGCATTTAAAAATTATACAAAATATTCATATGGTGTGGTGAAAAATAATGTCCTTATGTAAGCTCAACATGAGATGGCAATGTGCACTTACAGCACAGAAAGTCAAATCTGTCCTGGGCTACATCACAACTAGCATGACCAGCAGGTCAAGGAGGGTGATTCTTCCTCTCTCCTCAACTCCCATGAAACCCCAGGTGCAGTACTGCATCCAGCTCTGGGGTCCCCAGGAAAAGAGACATATGGACCTCTTGGAGCAAGTTCAGAGTAGGTGACATCAGCAAGGGCTGCAGCACCTCTCCTGTGAAGACAGGCTGACAGAGTTTGGATACTTCAGCCTGGAGAAGAGAAGGCTCCGTGGAGACCTTATTGCAGCTTTCCAGTACCTGAAGGAGCCTACAGGAAAGCTGGAGAGGGGCTGTTTACAAGGGCATGAAGTGATGGCCTTAAGATGAAGGAGGTGAGATTTAGATTAGGTATTAGGAAGGAAATTCTTCCCTATGAGAGTGGTGAGGCACTGGCACAGGTTGCTCAGAGAAGCTGTGGCTGCCCCTAGATCCCTGGCAGTGTTCAAGGCCAGGTTGGATGGGGCTGTGGGCAACCTGGTCTAATGGAGGGTGTCCCTTCCCATGGCAGGAGGTTGGGACTAATGGGCTTTGAGGTCCCTTCCAACCTGAACCAGTCTGTCGTTCTGTGATGCTATGTTTCTATGATTTTAAAAACATATAAGATAGAAAATGTATCACAGAGTCATTACAAGACTCCAATTGAAAACAATATTAGTGGTGCATTTTGAAATGATAACACGTGACCTCAATTTGAATTTAAATTTGATTTCTAAAGGTGAATGCACTTTTCAGTGTAATACATTTGGATCTCAAGAGTACAAGGGCTTACACACCTGATTTCTCATTGACAGAACTGAGATTTTTAGTTAGTGCTTTTTTCCTCTTTGTAGATGGGAAGAAAGGAAAGATGAAGCAAAGCACACACTTCACTCTGATACCTACAATGACATGAATGATCCCACAGAAGACAGAGATCATAGTCCTAGTGACATTTCACTTAGGCTCTACATCTATGTTATATTATATATTGAAAAAAGTGTTTTATGAGTGTGACTTACTGATATCTTCCAACCAGATGTGATTTTACCCTATGCATTTTACATTTTCTCCTAATCATTGAAGAGCTACTGCCATTAGTTTGGCTCTTCAATACATCAATAGCAGGACCTGCATAGAAATTTTTATGAAAGGTTCATTAATACATAGTCTTCAGTCTCTTCCAGAATTTCAAGCTGTGGTATATGCACTATTAAGAGCAAGGTATACCAAAACAGTATGTAAAAGGTCATTTGAAGGCTGAATTCCTTTTTCAGGGCAGGAGCACAGATGCTTTATTATTCTTCATCTGTTTCAGCCAGGGGATAAGGTGATGTATGATGCTGGTTATTTCATTTTTCTCCAGTCCATGTGCAAAGTGGCTCACTAGAGAGAAGGAGAATAAGATTCTCACTCCTTTCTATTTCTAGTGTCAAGAGTGGGGTTCAAATAATTTCTAATTCCCATCTCCCCACAAAGATGTGGGGACCTTGTATTCTCATCCAAAGACTAAAATTGAAAATCACAAACAAATATTTGAGAGGGAACGGTCATAGTCAAAATGTTTTCATTGCCTCAGCAAAATCATCTGGAGCAAACCAAGATAAAATCAGCAGATATCCTGTAACATTTCCTGGGTTTGAAAGGTAGCTTATTGCAGCACAATCCTTGACTGGAAAAGGCAGATCTTTTCAGACTCAGTGGGTTTTTTTACTGTGGCAGGAGGTATTGGTGTAGCCACGGCTTCCCAGACAGCCACCCTGAAAATCCCCAAGCAAAGCAAGTGAATGACGGTGGAAGGCAGCAGTGTAATACACATCATAGAGGTTTCATTCTTTCAGCTGGTGGAAAACATTGCTCAGTCTACAGATGCCTCCACATTCCACTGCATTTCTCAGCAATGTCATGTGCTCATATTTTTGATTACCTTGTTACCCTTTCTGTGTAAAGATACAAAGATATATCCCAGATTTCTAAACATTAAAGTTATCTCTTTGGGTGAGTTGTGCTTTCTGCCTTCTTAGAACTAAGGAAAGAGACAGAGAGATGTGTGTAACATTTGAGACAAGCAAACTAATCAGTTCTCAGTCTGCAGGTCCTCAGCTATCCCTTCTAACAGGGAAAGAGTACAGACCACATAGTTGCCCTCTCACAACTTTCTAGCAGTGACTCTGTAAGTTGGTCCCTGGTAATGCAACACTGAATTGTTTGCACATTCATGCTCCAAGATTACATTTTTGGAGAGAGAATTACTTTCTCCCTAACAAAATCTCTAGTTTTGTCTACTTTTATCAAACAGCCATCCAGACTCTACCCACACCTCCATCAGCCAGCCATCATGGAAAAGCCTTGTCCTGGAGGAACTGCTGGTCTGTACCATCAGACTGCAGTGAGCAGCACGTAAGAGATATAAAGGTTTCCAGCGTTCTGCATGCCTTGCTGAACTTACTGACCGTCTATTCATTTATCAGATACCTTCCATGGCTTTCTCTTTCTGTTATCTTTTATGAAGCATCATTCAAAACAAAACCTGTTTCAATAAAGCATGTCAAACCAGTTGTGCTGTTAAGCTATAAAGCAATAGTTATTCAGACCCATCATCAGTTCCATCTGTTCTATCAAATGCTAATCATAATGGGATATCTGCATATTCAGAGGCTTGCCTCCAGACTTAACATCTCCAAAATACCTTTCACAGAATCATTTCCCAACTGTGTTTATTGGAAGGCAGCTCCAGTGCCAAAAAACCCACCATAGAATCATAGAATATACTGAGTTTGAAGGGACCTAGAAGGATCGTCAAGTCCAACTCCTAGCTTCACACAGGACCAGCCAAGTCAGAGCATGTCACCGAGTGCATCATGCAAATGCTTCTTGAACTCAAACCTGGGGCTGTGACCACTTCCCTGGGGAGCTTGTGCCAGTGGCTGACCACCCTCTCAGTAAAGAACCTCTTCTTAATATCCAACCTAAACCTCCCATCACATCTTCATGACATTCCCTTGGGTTCTATCACTGCTCACCAAAGAGGAAATTGGCATCTGCCCCTTTCCTCCCCCTTGTAGCCATAGACTGAATTAGAAAAGGTAATGTCACTATTCTGTGGTTTATAAAAGGAGACCAGGGTACAAAAGGTAGTATTATAATTCAGGATAAATGCAGTAGTTAAATGGGATATATTCCCTTCTGAATTTTTGCAACATGGAAGTTAAACACTTCACATACAAAACAAATGTGATTTTAGCCATTTTTTATTCACTAACAAGACTAAAGGACATCAATGTCTGGGAATGAATGGGAGCACATCAGCCATCTTCATGTGACTTTTCCTGCTGGTGTATGAGGAGTGCAATGGCATATGATTGCACTGGAAAAGTTAGAGATTAAGGCAGATGGAACTAATGGACTCTGGCAGAAGTCTGCAGGTTCAACCAGATTAGTAAAACACTTCTGAAGCTGCTGAAGGAATCTCATCCACTCACCTACCTAGAAATCTTTTTATTTCGAATTGAAAACGATTGGGTCAGAGCATAGAGATTATTTATACACATTCTAGTTGTGCCTGGAAGTGAAGAAACAGCTTTCCTGGAGGGGGTTAGTGTTACTGCATGCAGGGTGCAGTCAAGGAAACATTAGGCAGAGGAGGCTGAGCCTGATGAGGAGGTGAATTACTGCATGCAGGGAAAGTGAACACATACTGAGTAGCTCTTCCCCTAGAGCAGCTGATTGAAGTAAGGTTGTATTGCTTTTATTGCCAGTGTTATCAAACCAATGGTTAGGTGAAAGCTGTATGGAGACAGCTGAAACACTGATTTTATGAATTTTTAAAACGTCTTTGATTTTCACTCCATTCTTTTTATTGCTATTTGAGAACTTAATTGGAAACAAAATAGACCTTTAAAAGAACCTCTCTTTATAGACCTGCTAATCAGCCCAACTCATCCATCAATCCATTGCTCCAGCTAACCCTACTCCTCATGGTCAGCATGCTTCCATTTCAGACAAACATTCCTTTTCCATGGGGAGATGTTGTGCTTCATTACCTTTCCTGACAATGATAATAATAAGGATTTCTTAGTCTCCTCTTGGATTGCTCTTGATTACTGCTAAAACTTCCACTTTGCAATTGAGGAGAAATGTTCACACCTATACCGGAAGGGTACCTGTAAGATAGCTGGGTAAGAACTGTTCACAAGGGCACATAGCAATAGGATGAGGAATAATAGTTTTAAACTGGAAGAGGGTAGATTTAGGTTAGATGTTAGGAAAAAATTCTTGAACACGAGGGTGGTAGATCAGCAGAACAGGTTGTCTAGAGAGGTGGTGGAGGCCCCATCCCTGGAGATATTCAAGTTCAGGTTTGATGGGGCTCTGACAACCGGCTCTAGTGAAGATGTCTCTAGTTACTGCAGCAGAGGTTGGACTAGATGACTTTTAAAGGTCCCTTCCAACCTAACACATTCAATGATTCTATAGGTTAACACAGACTTGTAGATGTTTAATTCATCAGTCAGGATATTTCACTTCACAGCTTTCCTGTACTCACCTGTCTTTCTTTTTTAGCCAGTCAGTTATAGTAATTCTTTCTGTGCCATGCTATATGAAACTACATATCTTCAGGCAGATTCAGAATACTGCAGAGGAGTAATTTAATATCTATCAGTAGCTTAAATATATCTTAAATTCCTACAGGCACATACAGAGTCTGGGAGGAATTTCATATTCAATCTTACTGAGTAGAAAGTATCCATTTAATTCAGATTTCTATCAGGCAGCATGTGCATTCCAAATAAAGCTCTTTCTCCTTTCATCCCCTTTTATTCAATATAGCAAATGTTGTTAAAGTTTCCAGAAAGAAAAAAAAAAAAAGGCATGAAAGCACATCTTTACAAGACCTACTTATAGTAAGCATACTGTTGATAAAAACATAGATTTTAAATAGAGCACATACTCACAGAAGACTCAGCCTTTCAAAGCATAAAGCTGGAGTATTGTCTAACTTGACAGAAAATAGAGAAGTAGGTGGCAATGCAAGCCTTCACTCAGGAACATTTCAGGCCTCCAGAACTAACAAGATGAACCTGAACTCTCTAGTTCACTGGAGCTACTGTTTTACAATACACAGGAAGGCACACAAAGCTTTCTCACCTGTTACCCACAGACTCAACCTCCTAATTATGTATATTACAAAATAATTTGTGTATCTGAATTGATAAAAAGACTGTCTCTACCCTAAAAAAGTAAGACAATAATATACAGCTTCAGTTATGCATATAACGGGTTAAGCTAATTTTTCACAGAATCACAGAATATTAGGAGTTAGAAGGGACCTTGAAAGATCATCTAGTCCAACGTCCCTGCCCAAGCAGGATCACCTAGATTATATCATACAGGAACGTGTCCAGATTGGTCTTGAATGTCTCCAGAGAAGGAGACTCCACAACCTCTCTGGGCAGCCTGTTCCAGTGATCTGTCACCCTCACAGTGAAAAGGTTTTTCCTTATATTCACATGGAACTTCCTGTGTTGCAGCTTAGATCCATTGCCCCTTGTCCTATCACTGGCCGTCACTGAAAAGAGCCTGGATCCATCCTCCTGACACTCACCCTTAACATATTTATAGATGTTAATGAGGTCACCCCTCAGTCTCCTCTTCTCCAAGCTAAAGAGTCCCAGCTCCCTCAGCCTGTCCTCTTAAGAAAGATGTTCCACTCCCTTAATCACCTGCCTGGGACAGGGAACACAGTCCCCTTGATCCTGGATACTTCCCAGTGGGTGCTCCCTGCATTTCCTCTGCAGGGAGGGCAGAGCCTGATTTCACTGACTGTTCTCTGCTTCAGCCTTCCTAATGCCTGGTCTTCAACAGTGAGGGCCTTGGTTCTGTTGTTAAGAGGCACTTGGGAAGGAGCCATGGGCAAGGAGGTGGTTTTTTTCCGCCCCTTTTGTGGCCCAGGTTCCTCCCATCATTCCCCTTTAAGTTCTTCCCTACATGCAGGTGGGGGAGCAATTCTGACTCCCTGATGCTCCTCAGCTTGTCCAGCTCCTCTCATAGTTCTACCACCAAGACGAGCAGATAGTCCACCTGCTCACATGTCACACAGCTGTTGTCCCCACTGTCCACAGTTTCTAGAGGTGACACTCCCTGCAGCCAGAAGCCTGGACTGCTGCGTGTCTGGCTGGCAGCTCAGTTTGTGTTGACGCGTTCCGCTTAGTAGCTGCAAGGGACACTGCCTGCTGCCATGTGGAAACCATGGCTGGGCTCCCTCTCAACGACTTGGCTTACCTTCTGAGGTGTGAGAGGCTGTGTCCTGCCTGTGCCAGCTGCCTCACCATGCTCTGTTTGCCTGCCCTGGTCGCCGTGCTCCTGGTCACTCTTGCTCTCAAGTGCTGGCTCTTGTACCCAGAGGGGTTGGTCCTGTCCCCCTTCACTCCACCTCCGATGAGTCACCGCAACGTGCGAGCTGTGCAGGAGCTCACTTTTTGCCTGGACTCAAGGGGGGTAAGCTGGGTCTCTCCTCCTCCTCTCTCACTCCTCCTCCATGAGCTTTTGTGCCCTCGCGGATCTAGTCAGGATTTGCCGTCTCCAGCAAAGGGTCCCCGACATGGTTGTCCACTCCAGAGACCTTCGCTTCAGCGACTGCTGATCATTTTTATCCTTCCCTCATATCTCCTCTGGTGTCCAGGTCATGGCCAGGCACAAGGAGGGACAGAGAGGCAATGTGATTAGGAAACTCTGCACTTAGATAACCCACGAGTCTACGTTTTCCAGTGGGGACTCTGGACAGCAGATGCATTTATGAATGGTATCTAGAGTGTCATCACCAGCTCACAAGTCAACGTTGGGCAAAGAACCAGGAAGCCATAACTTGCTGCGTACAGTTCTTGCTGACAAAGTAGAAATTTGTCCTGTTATATTAAAAAATGAACTATGCATATTTTTGGTATCATCCTTGGTTGGAAAAGTTCCTGATAAAGCATGTTCAATTCAATTAAAGCTGTCTTGACTAGCACCCTCCATCTCATTTATCTGTGTGGTTTTCCTGTGGGTTTTTTTTCTAAGAAATAATCTCTTGTTTACTAATGCCTTTTTTTGCCCCATATTAACCCCAGTAACAGGCTTATGTACTTATCCAAAGCACATGTTCTTTCCCATAATTCAAAGAGAAGAGAAAAATATAGTAAGGTTGATTATAGGCTTTCCACTGCACCCTGATGTTTGGATATCCAAATTAGCTGCTATATTGAGTACTGCATTTCCACACTCTTCACACCTTCCCACATATATGAAGATGATGGCAAATGGTGGTCGAGTGAAATCTCCTTCCTTGATGTTGCCCTCCTAGGCTGGAGCTTTCAGCTGGATTCAGGTGGCATTTTGTGTTGCCTTTGCATTTTGGGCAAACAAAGTGCACAGTGACCTGGTCCTTAAATCAGAGGCAGCTGTTACACAGCTAGCAGCAATGATGTAGTCACCTTAGGTTCACAAAATGTATTCTAAGTATAGCTCCTAAGGTCTTGGACTGTGCAGAATCATTACATTAACATGTAGAATACATCTTCACACTGATTTCAAAGCTTTTTCATTGTGACAGTGGCATCTCTAGAGGCTATTTTGGGCTTGCAGAGACACTAATGGTAGTGTTTGTTTTAGATATCTGGCTTTCTTCCAATTAATTATGGTCCTTTATGATTCATTTTGTTTGGAAATGTCTGATAGTGATTATGTGAATGCGACAGGAGGTCTTCAGACAGAACATGGCAATTATAAATTGCCAAACACTATTAGTATGAATTGTCAGCATCCTTGCTGCAAACAGATAAGTCTTTTAAATGCACCTCAGCAAGGCAAGAGTCTGGCAATAGTCCACCTAGTGTGATTTTAGTCTTAGTGAGAAAGAAGTAGGATTTTAAATTAATGTAATAGAAAAGGCTGTAATTCTTACGAGTATCTGATTCAGGCATCGCTGAATGGGTTGTTCATGACATATGATTTCCACATGCAAACAGTCGTTGCCGTAGGAACTGTTCATTTGCATTTTGGTAACGTGTTACAGTCTGAAGCAGAGTCAATCTACAGGTAGCCTTAAGAATCAGTTCAAATCCCTCGAGTAGCATATTCTATATTAATGAATTTTTGAATGAGAAGAATGAAGGTTGCTTGATCACAGCTTGAATGTTACTGCTAAGGGAAAATGAAAAGGAAATTAGTAGGTCTTTCTTATCAGAAGTGTGATATTCATGCACTGCAGAGAAATACAAATTGTGATAAATCTCAACTGCAGGTTGTGTGCCTGTCTTTTTTTTTTTTTTGTTATTTATCTTGTACATCACATCAGGTAGGCCAGAAATATCAAAATCCTAATCCATTTTGAAATTTAGAGTCAAAAAATATTGAATCTCAAAATGAATTATCATTATCATCACTATATTTGAATTCCTTGGGTGAGAAATGTTACACAAAAAGATAACAAAGTTTATGAGAAAGTTTAAAGCAAGGCTTGTTTGGCCTATTACAAAGTGGATATTGGGAAAAAGGCTGACAAACAGCTGAGTCTGTAGGCAGCAGAGCTTATCAGATGCTCCCCAGCTTACCCCAAATTGAAATGGAATTGGTGATTTTGAGAGGTGTCTGCTACCTAGAGAACACTGTTGTGATACCAAGCTGGGTACACAAAAGTTGGATACAAGATACCTACATAACCTGCACCTACATTTCCCTTCAAGTGAGTAACTAGGGTTTTGACCACTGTTAGATACTTGAGGCAGACAGTGATGTCTGTGAACAGGCTTTCATAGAATCACAGGCTGGTTCAGGTTGTAAAGGACTTCAAAGATCATCTAATTCCAAACCCTTGCCATGGGCAGGGACACCCCTCACTAGACCAGGTTGCCTAAAGCCCCATCCAACCTGGCCTTTAACACTGCCAGGGATCCAGGGGTAGCCACAGCTTCTCTGGGCAACCTGTGCCAGAGCCTCACCACCCTCACAGGGAAGAATTTTTTCCTTCCTAATACCTAATCTAAAGGGCACCTTCTTCAGCCTAATGCCATTACCCCTTGACCTGTCACTCCATGTCCTTGTAAACAGCCGCTCTCTGGCTTTCCTGAAGGCTCCTTCAGGTACTGGAAAACTGCTATAAGATCTCCCCAGAGCCTTCTCTTCTCCAGGCTGAACAAGCCCAACTGTCTCATCCTGTTTTCATACTAGAGGTACTCTGGTCCTCTGATCTTCTCTGTGGCCTCCTCTGTACTGACCCCAACAGCCTCCTCATTAGTGCGCTTCTCTGAAAGGGGGAGCTGTAGGTCCAAGTGCCCTCAAATAGCAATGTCTCTCAGACAGCTACAGAAATGACAGCAGAACACAGATACAGTATTTTAAAGACAACTCTCCCCATTACAAATCTGCTTTCAGAAGTATGCTGACTGGATATTGCACCTAACATTTTACATTGGTTCGCTATAGCCCAAGTGAAATCGGTGCATAACTAAGATGAACTAGGTCTCCCTCTGGGCATCTGCTGAGGAAAAAGCTTCTCCCTGTGAAAACACTTGGAAATTAAATGCTCATACCCAGGCTGAATTCACCGCTAAATGTGCACCCTCTACTGTGGCCATGGCTGTGAGGAGGCAAATTTAAGTCTTATTGCTTGCATTTATTTCCTGTGTTAGGCCACTGTGTCCTTTCCCATCCCTCAACTTCTCTACTTTCCAGGTTGTGAAGTCTGTACACACTGAGGCAAAGTTTGCATGCATAAAGGAACACTGAAAATAACTGTGGTCTCAGTTCTGAGAGCGAGCCCCAGGGAATTGCCCAAAGGATGGCCCAGAGGATGGAGAGGATGCCTTATTATAACTCCTGTTCTCCCCCACAGGTTATGCTGAGACTTAAGGAAAATCCAAGTTAGGATTTACCTGAAATTACAACATCCTTTTTAAATTTACATGTACAACTAAGAAAATAATCTCTACAGATCTTTTAATCCAATCTTTTAAATCCCTTATTACTCATTTGAATTCCATGAACAAAGCACTAGGATTAGCATTCCTATATCCTAAGGCACAACACAGACAGTGACTCTCTCCCACTAAAATCCTAATCCAAATACCACAGGAGTCAATCAAAACATTAACATCACTTTCACAGGCTTTCTTTTGAGCCAAGAGCACCCTGCTACATCTCACATCATCTCACTTCACTCTTCTGCTTTGGGGAAGGTCATTTTGCCAGTTCCTTGAGGATTGCACAAGGCTTCAGCTGAATGTGGTAAGGTTTATTTCCTCTCAGGTGCATCAGAGAAGCTGAAGGACCAGACCCAACTTCCCCAAGTGGAAGACTAATTCTGAGATTAGGAGATTCCAGCTGTTTTATCATGGCTGTCTACCCATGGCTGCTCTATACAGGCAATTACTTAAAAAAAATAATGGTTCTTAAATTTAATTTTTCCCTTTGATCAAGACAAATAGAAACCATTCCGTTTATATTCACTTTTAGTGGTCTGCTTCATCTGATCTGAGAAACCTTTTCATTTGGCTGCATCATTTTTCACCCTGCCTGTCTCCACTGCTGTGGACATCTTGGGTTTGAGCAACTGAACTCATTCATGACTCTCCTAGCACGACTCTTGCCTTCACCCATCTCTGATACACCCATTAGCTGCCCCAACCTGGAACGAGAGGTGCCATTGGAGCAGAACTCATCATCCCTGCGAGGAGTCTTGAGGATTCTCCCCTTTGCATTTAAATGCTGATGGAATCAGGAATAACAAGATACTGTTATTGTTGACTGAGCTTTCCATGCTCTCTGCTCCATACAAGCACTGCTATCTGCATAAAAGGGATGTGCTGCACTAGTGTTCAGATATGGCATCTGATTTACTGACTGAAGCCAGTTATAGCAAGTACAAGACAGAGGACAAATTTAAACTAGATCTTTTTAATGTGACTAACATTTGAAGATTCATCTGTCCAATTTACCTCCTGGGAATTTTCACAGTGTTTAAAGGTTCCCCAAAGAATCTACCTAGATGAATTAACTTTGGAAAAAGCTATCCTCAGTCTATTGATCAATCAGCCAGTCATGTATTACTTGCCAAGTTAGGTTAGATACTAAAAGAGAAAGGTCACTGCAAAACATCATGTTTCTCAAGCTGCTATTTCACCTTCTTGTTTTTGAATCCCTCAAACCTGGGAGGCATTTTCTATTCAGTGAAAAATACACTTGAGCTGCAATGGCCCATTAGTGGAACAAGAATGGGGGGCTGGTTGGAAAAATATTTTCACAGAAAATTGGAATTTTACCACAACATACTGATTTCAGCATCCTAAGAGCATTCCCTTTGGCTGTGGCCACCTAAGGTCAGAGCGTGTGAGGAATAAGGTTTGCCCCTGTAAGAAAACTATAAGAGTGATTCTTTCCTAAACTTTTATGAGAAAACCTCCATATAATATTAATTATTAAATATGTCTTTGGCAATGGAGAAGTTCTCTGCAGTCTCACACACATTTTTGACACTGGGCACAACAAAACCTAGTTGTACTTTTTAGCATATCGCCTAAACCCTAGGAAAACTCCTGCCTACAAGGAGGTGGCAGGTTCTCTCACATCTGTCTCCCAAAACAAGTTACAAAGCCTCCCCCAAAAGCCCACGGATGGGTTGTGCCTAGCCTGGAGGTAATGATTCACATGCAGCTGCAACCCAGCTTGTGAGCTGCATAACAAAAGATCAGGGGGGCACACCCCTCACCCCCCCACC
>VXBZ01012096.1:108424-133155 GCA_013399135.1 Heliornis fulica | reverse complement strand
CAGAACTGGACACAAGCTAAGATACCTCTGTAGTTCTCTCATCCCTTCTGTGCAACATTTTTTCACCCTGGTGAAGTTGTTTGTGTGTATATACACCTGCCCTTCAAGTAGGTTTTCAAATCCTCAGGAGTTTCAACCACAAGTGGTAGAAATGTTAGAGATGTCCATTGCTGACTTATGTTTTGAGAGCATAGGCAACTCATTAGGGAAAAGAGATGCACATTAATGTCTCCACTGAAGGACAAGATATGGCATTTGCATTTTTATTAGATGTCTTAGGATAGAATCATAGAATTGTTAAGGTTGGAAGAGACCCTTAAGATCATCCAGTCCAACCATTAACCTCCTGCCACCAAGTCTACCCTTAGAGCATATCCTCAAGCAAAGGCTACATATAAATGAAAAATACTCAAAGTTGGCTTTGGTTAATGTTGCCAGTCTTGGACCAGTCTGTTTTGATGTTCACAGCAAACACAACCACAGTTCTGCTTTCCTAGTTCTTTTCAAAGGAAATGTTGAATATGGCAGGTGGGCTCCTGGCTTGGAGACAGTTTTCTAGAATTATCAGGAGACACCTGCTATTAATCTTTAGTTCAAGTAGATTGTACTTCTTTGTGCATTAAATGACCTCCTGAGGCAGCTTTTTTGCATACAGAGCATGTGTGGTTGCCCTTTTTTTAGGAGAACTTACTCCCAGATACACACAGCAGGGAGGAATGGGTCTGGGATGCAGATGTAGTTAAGGGAAGTAGAAACAATGATCCCTTTTTGTGCTGTAAAACTTTGCTGCTTTTAACCTTACATGTAATACCTGCCTGCCTTTAGGTCTTGGTGGAATAAATACATTTTCAAGAGAAAATGAGCAGTGAACAACTCTTAAATCAGTGTTTAGCCATCGAGTGGCACCTTTAGACACTGAAATAAGAGATTTGGAGCATGACTGGTAAATGGTTGGTGTCTTATCAGAATTTTATGACCACTATTTAATGATTAACATTCAAAGTGAATTGTTCTATGGTATTTTGTATGCTGCAGGTCAGATTTGGTAGCAGTCCAAAATAGTAAGCTTAAGAGTAGTATCCTAATGTTCAAAGATAGGTAATAGGAGTGCCTTTGTAGAAGCTCTGACACCTGCATGAAGAAATAAATACAATAAAGTTCAGACTAGTTGGTTTTGGAAGGAGCATCTGTTTTTAGATTGATATCATACCTAAAAGAAAGTGTTGATTTCACAATAATTCTGTTGATATTCTCCATAGCCTTTAATGAAAAGCCAAGATAACTGAAAGCTTCAGCAATAGCTTTTAAAGTTCTGTAGCAATAAACAGTGAGTAGAAAAATAAATACCTGCTCATTGTTTTTGGAAGAGAGTTTTGGTTTGGGTTAAGATGCACTGGGAAGTATTATTTGTCCTCATGAATATAAAGAACTGGATGCTTTGATTTAAAAATGAAAAAATAAGAAAGGCATTGACTGAACATTAGTGGATATTCTGTTTTATATACAGTATGAAAAGTCTGGCCAGATAGCAGCCCAAAATCCATTAACCAAACTGTAGTTAAATTTCACCATGTGTTTTGGGGAGTTTCACACCATCACAGAATGGAAGGGACCTCCAAAGATCATCTAATCTAGGTGATCCTGCTTAGGCAGGATCCTGCTTAGGCAGGATCACCTAGATTAAACTACACAGGAATGTGTCCAGATTGGTCTTGAATGTCTCCAGAGGAGGAGACTCCACAACCTCTCTGGGCAGCCTGTTCCAGTGCTCCATCACCCTCACAGTGGTGAGTTCCTCCTTATATTCAGATGGAACTTCCTATATTCCAGCTTGGACCCATTTCCCCTTGTCCTATCACTGGCCATCACTGGGAAAAGCCTGTCTTTGTCCTCCTGACACTCTTAACACTTTATTTTTTAATTTTTCCAGTTTGGGTGTGTTTTTCTTTCTCACCAAGCTGCTTCCCCCTGCCCACGGGCTTTGTTAAAACGGTGTCTCCATGTCCCTAACCAATGTAGAAAATGGTGATGATCATGATTGAACCTCTTTTCATTGTTACATATTAAGTAATTCAGACAATTAACATAGCTAAATATGCAAAAGGGTTTTAAGGCTCTTTGACACTTTCTTTCTTTAGAAACTTGATAAGTAGCTCCATGGATAGTATGCAGGACTAGTGGAGCAGATTTTTGTCAGGAGGAAACGTTGGTGACAAGCTTCTGTGTCTACTAGTTCAATGGGTGACACAAATTTTATAGCGGTGTCTTTCATAAAAAGAACCAGATGCCTTTATCTGCTTTCATATGTTTAAAATTTTAGCTTTATCTTGCCTGTATGTGTGGGCTTTTTTTGGATTATTAATCCTGTTCTTGTGTATGCCTGGGTACATACAGCTGCTTGCAGTGGAGCTGTGTGCAGATAAGCAGAGCTGAGTCTGACGTACTAACAGATGGTCCAAGACCAAAAATAAACAGAATACCACATTCACTGGGTCCTTTTTAATATATCACTATCAGAGGATGAGGTACTCTGGTTGCAAGTTTTCATTTGTATATAAGGGCCAGTCATATAGTTTGTTGATACAGTGGGGTGACTCCTCTGTGGAAGGCCAGAGAAGTTGGCTGGAGCCTTTGTTAGGGCTGTGTAACAGAAAAATCTCGACTGTAAATCAGCCAGGATGTCAGTCCCCAGGGAAAGAGGGGAGGGAAAGAGTGAGGGGATAAAGTGATAAAAATTAAGGCTCAAAGCTATGCAGAATAAGTTACCACAATGTAAATGGAGGTTTAGACTTGTCACGTTGCAGCTGCTTCTCAGTAAGTGAAGGCACATGACTTTCTCATGGTGAATGTGATAAAATGAACCCATCATGTAGTAGGAATTCAATGACTTTTCATAGGTTAAAACACAGGCATGAGCTGTCACTCCCCTGAAGTACCTTGTTGTATCTCCTTTCACACCAAAAGGACAGGAAACGTGCTTTGCTTTCTGTAGAAGTGACATCAGGTCATTTGGTTCTGCTCAGTTACTGCAGGTAGGTTCAAGCATGGCTTTTAATTTGGAAGGTGGTGTGTGCCAGCAGACTCTGTGGCTTTTTTGGTTGTTCTGTGTGCTGAACTTAGGTTGAACCTCATAGTTTTAGAATTCAGCCCTAAATCTATGACACTGTGCCATTTCAAAGTCTGTTAATGGAGAACTTTCTGGTACATCTCCTTTGGTCTGTCATCTTTTTTTTTTTCCCCTTCCTTATTTTTAAGGAGTGTTGTATCATTTTCAGAGGTCAGCAGAGAGCTCCAGACCTATTACTCATCTTGCATACTATCTACATAAATATCTGATGTTCATGCTTTAGTTGGGAGAGGATTCTGGAAAAATTAATTCTGCCCTTGATGTCCATTAATTCAGTGGTTGACTCCCAAGATGAATTTTTTCTGCTTTTCCTAGCAGAATAATTTCTTTAAGTAGGACTGTTTTGAATCTAGTGAAGAACTTTATGGTGTTCAGTTGGAGCTTCCTCTTTCTGATTAGACTTTATCTGCAGCCAAATTAAACAGGATTTAAAAATTGCAAAGTCTTCTGTAGACACATCCAGAGTCTCTCATGGAAAATAAATTATTACAAAAAGTAATCACTGCTGTGGTATATATCAGGCACTACCTTTCTATAGTAAACTTAAAAGCAAATTAAATCAAGCTGGCTTTCCAAATTAGCAGTGCAGTAGTAGTACTTTGCATTTTGGTCTGATAAGGCTTGTATCCCTAAAATTTATGTTAGCAAATAGTCTTTTGTAGCATCAGTAACATGATGGTATTTCATTAAATATTTTATCACGTGCTCTGGCTTCATTAGAAGCATTTTTTACAGCTACTGTGACATTAACACACTTAATCACAGTAGTGATTAGCAATCACTGGGTAGTCTTTGAGGTATTTATGGGGTGAGAGGGGGCACAATACTGATCTGGGTTGATCTTTAGAGTTTTTCCCTTTGGTTTTAATTTAACATTTGCCCTCCCACCAGCTAACTGAGAATCCATTTGTGCCCTCAGAGATGTCTGTCTTGTGAGGGAATGATGGGTGGACTTGTGAAACCTCCCTTTAAAACATCCCAGTCAGGCTCATTGTCTGCAGGCTTGTGCAGCTTGGGGGATGGTTCCAGCCACCTCCATGCTGTTGTCCAGTGGGGGTTGGGTAGGGTTATTTGAGCAGTNGGTTCCAGCCACCTCCATGCTGTTTTCCAGTAGAGTTATTTGAGCAGAGGTTGCATCACAGAATGTCAGGAGTTGGAAGGGACCTCCAAAGATCATCCAGTCCAAACCCCCTGCTTGAGCAGGATCACCTAGATTAAACCACACAGGATTGAGTCCAGATGGGTCTGGAATGTCTCCAGAGAAAGAGACTCCACCACCTCTTTGGGCAGCCTGTCCCAGGGCTCTGGCATCCTCACAGGGAAAAAGTTTTTCCTCAGATTCACATGGAACTTCCTATGTTCCAGCTTGGACCCATTGCTCCTTGTCCTGTCACTGGCCACCACTGAGAAAGTGAACTCTCTGAACCATCACTGAACCTTCTGGCTACATCCCAGAGGGTTTGCTTGCCTTTTCCTATGGCTGCCTACAACTGGGATTGAGCTTGGATGCAAGGTGGGAGCAGGAGGCCGTTGGTGGTCGAGGGAGGAGGTGCTGGTAGTTTGTTGTTGGGTTTTTTGTGTCTTTTTCTGTTTTGTGTGTGTGTCTAAGAGTACTGGTGAGGTTTAGACCCACAGAGGTCTGTGACCATGATCCTTTCATGGGAAAGGACCCTAAAAAAAGGGAAATTGACTATGCTGGTAGGAAATACAACAGAAGGATTGTGTCCTATTCCTCAATTGATTCTTTCTAACAATGTGCTACATCTTTCTTGCCTGCAGGTGATTAAACAAGTTCTTTGGTGCATCTCCTTGATTAGAAATAAGGAACTTGATTCCCTGTGTTATTTCTGGCTGTTTAATGGTCTTACTTGGTAACAGTTGCTTATTAATGACTTAAGTGAGTCCAGTTATCTTTAAGGCATGCATTTGCCAGCAAGAAGGCCTGTCTCCTTTAGGAGCCACACCAACATTGATGGTGAGGTGGATGCTGGAGGGCATCTCTGCTAGGATTTTGACCTTGCACTCTTAGTGTTTCAACTGGCAGTGGGAATTTGGGACTGGAGGCAAAGCAAAAGCTGCCATTAGACTGGGGCTGGAGTAGAAAGGAGTAGAAAAAGGCAGTGGTGGTGACCAAGGTTGGAAATACTAAGGTAAAAGGCAGTGTTTAGCTGAAGAACAGAGTAGATTGGTCTGAATAAATCCAGTTGGGATTCTGATTTCTCACATCAGAATGGTGAGTTTCTGGGACTGCTTCCCAATGAAGAAAAGATGGATTTCAAAACAGGTGGATCCTGGGAAGCTGTGAATAGGTTTAAGGAGCAAAATAGGAGATGGCTGGATTCAGTATTAAGAAATCTTTGTCTGCAGTAATTTGCTTTGAACTGGTGGGGTAGCACAACCCTCCTACTGGTTTCCACCCTTCTAACCCTCTCTTTTCTCCTCTAGGTTGTTGACTGAGCTTGAATCTCCTTCTTGGTGGCCGTTTAGCAGCAAGCTCTGGAAAGCGCCGTTGGAAAGCAAGCCAAAGGAAACCACCCCAGTTTCCCATTCAAAGAACCAGGAAGGAATCATAATTAGAATTCCAGTTATTATCACCCACAGAACAGACTCAAATGTCAAGCCAGGAAAACTCACACTCTATGCTTCTGGCCTGGAAATCAGTGACTGCAATTCTCAGGTCGTTCACCGGTTTGAATCGAAGGATGTGGATGATATCAGGGTTCACACGCCGTATGAGATCAGTGTTCGTCAGAGATTTATTGGGAAGCCTGATACTTCTTACAGGCTCTTGTCAGCAAAGATGCCAGAAGTGATCCCTGTCTTGGAGATGCAGTTTAGCAAGAAGATGCAGTTTTTAGAAGATGCTCTAGGATTTGTCGGTGCCAGGAAGTCTCCTCAGGTGGATTTGGGGACCTCCATTTGGCAGGCAGGTATGTGACAGACAAAACAATCCATCTGTAAGCAGGAACCAAAAGTTTCCAAGTTGTTTTCAAGTTCAGAAGAGTGTATATTATTGGCAAGGGAAATCCTCTTCCTGCTGCACCAACACTATTATAATAAAATGCAAGAAATAGCTGCAAGGGGACTTAAGGCTCTCCTAAGTGGTAAGGAGTAGAGCTCATAGAATCATAGAATGGCTACAGTTGGAAGGGACTCTCAGAGGTCATCTAGTCCAAGCCCCCTGCAAGAAGCAGGGACACCCCCAACTACATCACGTTGCTCAGGGCCTCATCCAACCTGGCCTTGAACGTCTCCAGGGATCCAGGGGCATCCACCCCCTCTCTGGGCAACCTGTTCCAGTGCTCCAACACTCTCACAGGAAAGAACTGTTTCCTAATATCCAATCTAAATCTCCCTCCCTCTATGATAAAGTGTGTGGCCCTGTTTTAGTCTAGTTGGATTTACTTTCTCCCAATGACCTTAGCAAAACCTGTGGCTGTAGATGCTGAAGCTGAGTGTCCATCAGGAGCCTGACAGCTGGAACGTGTCAAACCCTCTTTAACATTGTGCTCTCAGTTGGTGTTGTCACTAACTCCACACCACTTTGTGAAAGGATTAGCTTAATTTGAGTTTCAGCTACTGGTCTCTGGTTTAACTGCAAAGTCATTCTTTTTCCAGTGGTCACCAGTTCAGTGTTTTGCCACTCTGTGGGGAAGGATCATTAGCAATCCATTCTTCTCTTCTGCATGCTTCAGAGTTCTCTGTCATTGCTATTTTTCCTTTGGCAGTTCGTAGCTGGAAGCATATTTATATTAAACTGGTCCTTCAGTTAATTGCAGAAAGTTTAAAAAATTTCCAGTTCATCAGGTTTTTAACTAGCACATGGGATAAACATCACTTTAATTTTCCTATCTTAAAAAAATACAATTATTTGAGAAGATCAGGTGTTTGTGTTTAGGAGATTTTTAGGTCTCCAGATGGGATGAATGTGTATCTTAATCATTCTAAGAAAACGGTGGAGACTGAAACACTTTAACAAAAGTAAGAATGACAATCCTTATTGCTTCTATAATTATGGTGTTGGTTGGTGTTTTGTTTTTGTTTTGTAATTCAACCCTGGATTCATTTGGAGAGCTGGTGAATTTTGGTCTGTTAGGAATTTATTTCTATCAACATACCTGAATCCTCTTTTTTTTTTTTTCCTAATAGTGACAGAAGAGCAAATTAGTAGATGGATTTATTCCCATGGTATTAAAAACAAATAGAAAAATTATATAAAAAACCCAATATTCCTGTGCACCAAGCTAAAATGGGACTTCAGCAGGGAGTATAATGTCCTCTTGTTGACGAGTCATCAAGGGCCATAGCTTGGAAAAGCTTGTTAATTTTGAAGGAAGTAAGTCTTGGGCATCTGGCACTAAAATGTCAGCACAACAACTTGGAGGAAAAACAACCTGCTGGTTTCTTAAGCACTGAGTTATTCCAGCAAATTGGTGTTCAGTTCCTGATGGTCTTAAGGCTGGTTACATAAAATAATTGGTTATACAGCCCTACTGTGCTTAATTTCCCACTACTCCACTCTGTTTGCATCTGAGCCAGTGAGTCAAGGATATTGCACTCCTACCCCCACCTGCATTTTCCCTGTTTAATTTGGAAATGTCAGTAAAGAAAGCTGGAGGTTATGGAAATCCTGACTTCTCCAGCTCCACCAAAACCCTTGTTTGTTCTTTCCCCAGTGTGTCGCTGTCACTTTCAGTCACAGGGTGGCAGTCACGGACTGTGTTTGAACCCGTGGGGTTTTTCCACGGTTGTTCACATCGTGGAAATACTGATTTTTATTTTATTTCTTGAATTTTTTTTCTTCCCACCTGCCCCCCTGCCTCCCCCAACAAATGCATGGGGGGAAAAAAGCTTTTTATGCATTCCTGCCTCTGTGTACACATAAAATAGATGTGTCTATTTTCAGATAGTGAATGTTGATTCAGATATTTACAGGCAAAATACACTTACACCAGAGGTACATCTGTCTCTCTGAGATGCTCCTCGCTTTCTTTGCCCTCAGTGGTGCAGCTCAGATGGGAACCTTTCCACAACTGTCATAGTCTCACCTGGATCCTGTCTGTTTATGCTAATCCAGCCTTAAAATTGTGCATATTGGACATTTATATAAGTAAATACACCAGAATACCACTCAGTAATAGTAAATAAAGTAAATACCACTCAGAAATTTATGAAAATCTGATGTCTAAGACTCATCTGAAAGTATTTTTAGCTGCTTTGCATGTCTTTTCTGACCATATTTTTTACATATGTGTGGACCAAGCCACATGAGGCTTTAAATACTTAAGACAGAGCAGTGAGATTTGTTTTATAGCAGAGGGTTCTTTGGTGTTGGATCAAGCCAGAACTTTCCTAGCCAGAACCATCCTCAGCAATGGCTGATAATAGCTACCCAGGATTAAAAAGCACAAGAAATCCCACAGCATCTGTGATATAACAATCTGGCAAGGTGCTGTCTTAACCCTATAGCTGTGGGCTGGCATTCAGAGATTTTTTTTATCCCTTCTGAGGCTGCTGATTTATTCTTGCCTACCCCTGTGACTGAGTCTTCTCAATATTATGGGTTTCCAGTACTCTGATCAGAGGTTTGGTAGCTTCTTGTCCTCATGTGGTGGCAGCAAGTCTCACAGTCCAACTGGGTGTTATAAAAATGAACCAAAATTGTTTTTTAAATCTTTCTGCCTTTCTGTTACCTGCTCTTTATTTTTTGTTTGTTTGCTTTACACTGGAAAATTGCTGGGAAATGCCAGATCTTCCTCATCCCATTCTTTTTTGTCATATTCCCCTTTCTCTTCTAGTCCTCCTTGAGTTTAATGGACTGAAATGGAGAGATTGTCCTGCTTTTAATGAAATAATTAGCATATGGTGACCCTGATAAGAAACAAAGAATCTTGTCTGGTTATTTGCTGCCCTAGGAAAGTTTGTCATTCCCTCCCCACTTTGTCCTCAGAGGGAAACCACAACAGTAACTTACCACAGGGAATGTTTTCCAGTGCCTGGTTCTTGGCCCCTCCGAGTACAAGGAGCATTTGCACAGGGTAACACTAGCGCAGTGAATGACTTGCTTGTCTTAAACCTTGACAGAGCCTGAGTCCAGTGACTCCCAGGCTGATAACCTGAATAATTCCAGGGATTATGAGTTTGCAGTAATTACTTGAGAAGGATTTAGGGTTTGGGGCTTTTATTTAGCTTTTGTCTCCCTTTTCACGGGGAGGTAACGCTATCCGAGGCAGTCGGGTGTACGCCGGGGGTTGGCCAGCCAGCTGGGCACCAGCTCACTCACCTGGCATCTGACATGCTTTCTGTCCTGATATGACTAAGAGCTGCTGTCATTGTCCTGGGCTGGGCCAGGCCATGTGCCCACAGGGGACAGACGTGGTGTTAGCCTCCTTCTTGGCACTTCTTTAAGCAGGAAAGATTCGGGGATGTTTGAAATGCCTCTAGGAGCCAAGATGTAGAGTCAACATAAGGAGGACATGGGCCAGTTGGAGAGGGTCCAGAGTTGGCCACAAAGATGATAAAGGGGCTGGAGCACCTTTCCTACGAGGACAGGCTGAGAGAGTTGGGGCTGTTCAGCCTGGAGAAGAGGAGGCTCCGGGGAGACCTTCTAGCGCTCTGCCAGTACCTCAAGGGGGCCTACAAGAAAGATGGGGAGAGGCTGTTCAGTAGGGCCTGTTGTGACAGGACAAGGGGTGATGGGTTTAAAATAGAGGGAGGGAGATTTAGATTGGATATTGGAAAAAAGTTCTTTGCTGTGAGAGTGGTGGAGCACTGGAACAGGTTGCCCAGGGAGGTGGTGGATGCCCCTGGATCCCTGGAGACGTTCAAGGCCAGGTTGGATGAGGCCCTGAGCAAGCTGATCTAGTTGGGGGTGTCCCTGCTTCTTGCAGGGGGGTTGTACTAGATGACCTCTGGGAGTCCCTTCCAACTCTAGCCAGTCTATAATTCCATGTATGTCTCGGGTGTTCAGCAGCCATCTGCAGCAGAAGTAACAACCTTCCCTTGCAGCGTGTCCCTGGTGGGTAGTATCAGATATTTCAATAGGAGCTGGTGCTTTAAATAAAGGACAAGTGACATGGTACACGAGGGTTTGTGTCCACACTGCTTAACTGGGTGTGGTGGTTAGTGTCAGTGTTGTTCTTCTGTTTCAGGGGTTTGCTGATCTGACTCTTGGGCTCTGTCCCTGATCCATCACTTTTAAATTCCTTGATTAAAAAGATTAGGGAAGAAGCAGCAGGGAATACTAATTTATCTGTTTGGGAGTGTGTTCCTGCTGCTTCATCCTCTCTTCAGATGAAGCCTCACAGCTCAAAATGAACCCATTTTCCAAATGTTGCCTGTAATAAGACATGTCTCAGCAACCTGGTCACCTTTGGGTTAGGCATTGTACAAGACACAGCCTGAATCCTTTCTAAAACAACAAAGTTTAACAGGAAAGGTTGGGTTAGGCCTGTTCCCTCACAAACTCTTACAGAGCAAAGCAAAGGTCAAAAAGTTTGATATTAGCACTAGCCTTCCCAGTTGGCACAGGAGATGGCAGTCTGACCATGAGAATGTCTCTTGCAGCCACAGGACTCCTGGGAGGAGGGGGACAGCCTGGCTCTCCACTAGGAGGCAGAGAAGGGATGGACAACGACCAGGTTCAGCTGCAGAAGCAAGAGACGATCTCCCAGGAAGAAGCAAATGAGCTTAAACAGGTATTAAGTTGAGAACTTTGGAGTTGTTTTAATTCCTCCTTCCTTGATAACATGCATTTTCATCATCAGTGACATAACTGTTGTCCTTAACAAAATATTCCTTCCCCCCCAATTTATTTAAAAAATTAAGCCTCTGATTAAAATACAATAATTGTTGACAGTTTTGAGCAAATCAGGTATTATCTGAAAAATCTATTAAGTGATAGAATTATAACCCAAGGAAGATCCTTAAACATAATCTCTTTTTTTCAAAAAAGCAGTTTAACAATTAAATAATTTTCACCTTTTTTTTTTCCCCTAAGCTATCTTATCCTTTCTTAGTAAGGAGTAGCAGTTCTGTTTCAGAGGCATCCACAAAACCAAATAAAATGTTTTATAATCACACAGAGAGAAATTTGAAGTTAGGAAATAAGTATGCAGTCCAGCAAATCAATAAAAGGGAAAGAGGTTGGAGATTTTACTAGAAAAAAAAAGATATTTATTTAAGGTAATCCAGTCTGATATTGTTTCTCTAAGGATTATCTACCATAGCTGATGTTTGGAGCTTTTAGTGAAGAACTGCTCTTTATAGTGTGTGGTTGATTTGAAACAGTGAGGTAACTGGAAAAGCAAAGGACTATGGTTTTAGTGGTATTTCCATTAAAATAGATTTACTGGTGAGAATCACAGCCACATCAGAAGATGTGGTTGAAGATTAAACTCTAGTCTTGATCTTATTTCTTTCTTCCCCCTCTGGCATCTTATGCTTTAATATTCCATCTTTAGCTTGGTGATAATATCATATGAATTTTCAGCCAATTCTGTTACCTTGTAGCCAAACCTGCAGTTTTTTTAGTCCCCTTTGTTTATTTTGTAGTTGAAAATTAGAATATGGCATCTTCTGATAGCTTGGGTGCATCTGAAAGTCACAAGCACTGGCTTGTGGCTGAAAATAAATCAATCATCTTGTGAGAAAAGTCTATTCATTAAAATTAACCAAAGACAGTTGGGTAAGTGAGAGTTTAACCTTTGCAGCAGTTTAATTTCAGAAATTTCTGAAAGCCTCTGTGCTGTGTGGTGGACTAGAAACAGTGTTAAATGGCCAATGTTATTTAAAACAAAACACTTTCAAGATTAACTAGAGCTCAAAAGGCAATTCTGGTATTTATTCATACAATGCAAGGTCAAGAATTTTTAAGCCAGGTAATGGTTTAGGGTGAGCTTGTGGGGTGCTGTGTGTGAGGAGAGAATCTGAATGACAAGCTGACAAGACCTGAATCTGCCTCATTTTTTCCCCAATAATTGCTGAGCACCTGTTCCCTGAGAGTCAGGCTTATTTAATCATCATTCCAGTCATTAATAATTTTAAGGTAGATGCTGTCATTCATATAAAACTCTGTTTCCTTGCTAGGAGTCATTGCATAAATACCCAGTTTTAGACCAAAAACTGTTTCTGTAACCAAAATATAACCAAGTTCTTCTGACTGAAATATCTTATTTGGGCTTTTTCAAAAACAAAATGGACTATTCACCAGTTAATCATTCTGCCCATCTTTTAAAGTGCTTATCTCCACTATCATTTTATCAAACAATAAGCATTTTCTGGATCAATGTTGACCTTTTGGAGGATTTTAAGGGAAAGTATTTCTCAATTGTAATTGTACAAATGTCAGCAATCAATTATCCATGCATGCATACACTTTGTACAGCTGTTATGTGTTCTGAAGGGTTAGTTTTTCCTTCCTTAAATGTCAGTTTACAGCACTATAATTTTGATTTCTAGCCAGAGCAAAACCAGCTAAATAACATATGGTGGGTTGTTGGTCATAGGCTACTGTTGAAGATACTTTTTACTACATTTCTGAGGAAAAATATTCCAGATTGTTTCCCCATAGACAGTTCTTGACAGCTGAATGCTAATCTTTGTTGGTGCTTGATGTCATCAAAGCACTTGGCTGTGATGGGAGAAGCATAGGATGGTGAGTTCAGCATCTTCCAACAAATGTGAATTGGGAATGAAACCTCTCATCTTGTATAGCTTGGTGTCTCTCCAGCTGTTCCTCAGTGCCCAAGCACTACTTTTCCTCATTCCTCAGGATCTTCTGGCTCTATTAGGAGGAGATGTGGTGAAGTTTGGAGGGAAAGTGTAACAACTGTAGAATCACAGACTGGTTTGTGTTAGAGAGGACCTTAAAGATCTAGTTCCAATGTCCTGCCATGGGCAGGAACCTCCTTCACTAGCACTCAGGGTGCCCAAAGACCCATCCAACCTGGCCTTGAACACTTGCAGGGATTCAGTGGCATCCAGAGCTTCTCTGTGCAGCCTGTTCCAGGGCCTCACCACCCCTACAGGGAGGAATTTTCACCCCTTCCTTGTCCTGTCATTACACTCCCTGATTAAGAGTCCCTCTCCATCTTTCCTGTACCCTTTATGTACTGGAATATGCTCTAAGGTTTCCCCAGAGCTTTTTCTTCTCCAGGCTGAATAAGCCCAGCTCCCACATTCTGTCCTCATAAGAGGTGCTACAGCCCTCAGATCATCTTTGTAGTCTTCTCTGGACTTGCTCCAACAGCACCATGTCCTGGGGATCCCAGAGCTGGATGCAATACTGCAGGAGCATGTCCCCAGAGTAGAGGGACAGAATCCCATCTCAAACTGCTGGCCATACTGGTTTTGATGCAGCCTAAGATATGGTTGGCTCTCTGGACTGTAAGGGTGCATTGTCTGGTCCTGTTGATCAACACACCCAAATTATCTTCCTTGTCTTTCTATAAATAAATTATGAAAGTGAAGGAAAGTGTTGCTGAAGGGAGAAATTCCTACCAGTAAATTGGATTTGGAAGGTATGGAGGTTGGGGATCATGGTGAGTAGAAATATCCTCAGGTTGCACCAGAGGAGGTTTAGATTGGGCATTAGGAAGTTTGTTTACCAAAAAGCTTTTCCAGCACTGGAACAAGCTGCACAGGAAAGTCATGGAGTTGCCATCCCTGGAGGTATTTAAAAGACTTGTAGATGTGGTGCTTAGGAACATGGTTTAGTGTTGGACTTGGTAATGATGGGTTAATGGTTGGAGTCATTGATTTTGAAAGGTGTTTTCCAACCTAAGCAGTTCTAGGACTCTAAGCACCATACAAAGTCTTATGGGTGTCAAACCCTTGGAAGACTGCAGGTGAAGATCACCAGAGCAAGACATTTAATACTTATTTAAGGCATCTCCAGGCTTTTTCTAAGGTTATGTTTGCCACAATCAATCACTTTATAGTTGGGAAGCAGGTTAAGTCCACAAACAGAAAGCAGAGCAGGGAATCCAAGGCTGTGTCTCACTTCCTGCTCTGTGGCCTAAAGCAGTGGGTTATGAACTAGGTTTTAGGGTGCTCCTGGCTCATGTGCAGCCTGATGCTTTGTCCTTTTTGGTCCAAAAACATCCTCTCAATGAACAGTACTCATAGTTGTTCTACACTGCAGCAAGAGCTTGTCTGTCACTGATGCAGTTACTTCTTTGCACTGTTTCAGCTCCTAGTTTGGGAATCAGCAAAAAGATAATGATGCTTTTGTCATCAATCTTCTATGATTTTTTTTTGAGGCTCTTATGTTAATAACTATGTGTTTTTCTGAGCAGTTTCCTCTCTTGAATGTGATTATTTTATTCTTTGATTGTCTATATTTTTTTTAAAAAAAGACCCACAATATAAATCAAACACCAGAAGAGCTCTACTCCACTTCCCTTGTTACTCATGATGTGGCAAAAAGACCAGCAGAGATTTTGAAGTTAGAGAAATAAGAGGAATTCATGTTGAACAAAACCAGTTGTGTGTCTAATTCTCTCCTCAAAAGCAGAGTACACACAGGCACAGACTGTTAGGAGTTGGAAGGGACCTTGAAAGATCATCTAGTTGACTTGTGGAATCAAACTTCAACTCCCTAGTGCAACTCCCCTGCCTGAGCAGGATCACCTAGATTAAATCACATGGGATAATACTGGGTGTTTTGCAGTAGTAATTATTGAATTACATTAAATTCCCTCCATTAGAGCTGGAAGCCCTGAGCAGTCTGCAGTTGTGATTAACTGCCTGAAGTAAAGGACCTCACCAGGACTCCAGGAAGGGACAGTTATGTTGAAAACCACAGAGTTTGTGGCACTGAGAGCTATGTTCCATCCCTGGGCTGTAGAGGTGGAGGAAGAAAACCCTTCAAATATCCTGTGGGCTCTGGGTGAACTGCTGCCTCTCCTGCCTTGCTGGGGCTGACATAATGGCACTGGGTGTGGGAGGGGGTATGATAATGTTTTGTCAAGGGAGGTGGAATTTACTAAATTTGAGTTTATTTTGCCAAACCAGTACTTCCTAATTTCTGGCCTTCCTGTCACCTCCTATTTACTGTCTTCAGATCACTTCTGCCACGAAGACAGAGATAATTCTGTAACATGGAGAGGGGGGGAAACACACCCCAGTGCCTGGCTTTGATATTTGCTTCCTTGATGTCATTTCAGTCCTTTGCTACTTTCAGCCTCTATAGTGTTTATTTACCTGTTTATGATGCTCTTTTTTCAGGAAATCATAGCCCTTAGGGCAGACAAAAAGTGTTTTGTTGAGGAATCTTTCATTACAAGTGCTAAATACCAAATTTGCTCAATAGAGTTGCCTTGTTCCATAGCCTGTAGTGATCAATAAGCAATTGATCTTACTGGACAGGTGTAATGACCATGCCCAGGATTTATTTTTGGAAGGTATAATACAGGAAGAGTCCTTACAACTAGCACTTTATATTTGCTTTTGTGTAACTTAATGGTATCAAAATAAAAGGTGATAGTTTAAACCTGTGGAGCTGCCTGACTATTCTTTTCCAGACAAGTCCAGTGATGTGTTAGTGCTAAGCCACTCTGAGAAAATAAATAAAACTTCTGTATTAGCCCAAGAAGAATTAGTGGGAGAAATAAGCCACTAAGAATAAGAAAACTGTGACCCTTCCCTACTGTCTGGATAGCCACTGGCTCAAAAGAATTGAATGATTGCTCAAAATTTGGCAGCTCTTGTTTGGTTCTGATACAAGGGACCTACTGCCTTGTCAGACTTACCTATTCTCCAGTGTTTTCAGTATCCAGAAGCTGTGTGTTACAAGACATGTCCTGATTTTATTTTTTCTAGAGCAGACAGGGGCACTTTTGCTTGTGGCTGGTGTAGAGCTTGGGAGTATTTCTATGCCAGATGCAATTCTGGATCAAGCAGAAGGAACATGTCCAGGCAAATGCTGGTAGTGGCAATCCCAAACAAGAAGCATATTAAAACAATGCAAATCCATACATTTTTTTGTTATGGCAAGTTGTACTTGTCTCATGAGGCTTTGACAGATGTCCTCTATAAATTGTGATGCAGTGGGTTAAGATGTTTCTTCTCCCTGCTCACTTTCAGATCCTGCAGGAGAGGTTGTGGACAGGCCTCTTAATGTGTTTGGTGCAAGATCACTCAATCCCTATGGTGGATTTGAGCTTATAGGAATTAGAGTATTTTAGGTGCTGTCCCTCTTTCTTGCTTTCCTTCAATATGTTCAGCACAGAGGTGATGAGCAGGATTAAATCCTAACAATTTATCACTGTCAAAGCCTCTGTTTCCACCCCAGTTCAGAGTGCTGCAAAACACAGTTCCTGAATTACACGTGTCCTAACAGGTGAATTTATGTGTTACATGTGCTCTGCTCCAGCATCAGTCACATGGGGATAATGAAATGGATCCCAGAGAGGCTTTCAGGGAGATCAAACTTAGATTGTCAATACTTTCTGCACAGTGACACTGTCCATACCTTATTTTTATTGCTGGATATCCAGTGTATTGAGATGGTAGAACACACTTCACAAGCTTTAGCTTAATTGTATTCTTATGATGGCATCATTGATTGCATTGTTATGATGGCTACATCCAGAGGAGCGTGGCCAGCAGGTCGAGGGAGGGGATTCTCCCCCTCTACTCTGCCCTTGGGAGACCTCAACTGGAGTACTGTGTCCAGTGCTGGAACCCACAACATGAGAAGGACATGGAGCAGTTGGAGAGGGTCCAGAGGAGGCCACAAAGATGATAAAGGGGCTGGAGCACCTTTCCTACGAGGACAGGCTGAGAGAGTTGGGGCTGTTGAGCCTGGAGAAGAGGAGGCTCCGGGGAGACCTTCTAGCGCTCTGCCAGGACCTCAAGGGGGCCTACAAGAAAGATGGGGAGAGGCTGTTCAGTAGGGCCTGTTGTGACAGGACAAGGGCTGATGGGTTTAAAATAGAGGGAGGGAGATTTAGATTGGAGATTAGGAAAAAGTTCTTTGCTGTGAGAGTGGTGGAGCACTGGAACAGGTTGCCCAGAGAGGTGGTGGATGCCCCTGGAGCCCTGGAGACGTTCAAGGCCAGGTTGGATGAGGCCCTGAGCAAGCTGATGTAGTTGGGGGTGTCCCTGCTTCTTGCAGGGGGGTTGGACTAGATGACCTCTGGGAGTCCCTTCTAACCCTAACCATTCTATGATTCTATGAACTCCATGCTGGCACAGAAGGTGCTGCTGCTCTGAGCAGCTGACAGAACAGCAGCAGTGATAACTACACATCTTGCCATCATTTTGCTTTGCAGAATAGTGACCACCTTTAGCCAGACTTCAGATTCCAGTAACTCTTTCCAACGAGCTCTCAGGGCTGTGCTAGAAAAGCAGCTCAACTCATTCATGTCCCATTGGATTGAGTAGCAGTGCTCAGCTAGAGTGGTTGAAGCTGATGACAGACAAAGGGTTAAGGGATTTGTGCCAGACTCTTAGGCAAAGAGAATGAAGAGATGAAAGGGAGCTGCTTGGCTTTCATTTGTGTGTGTGAGTAACCACATCTCCTTGCCCGCTGTGTTTCAAGGCACAGCCTAATTGGCAGGTGAACTGTCAGAGCCCCAGAGCCAACTGACTTTCCATTTTACTGCTTTGGTGTTTTAAAAGATTTTCTGTTCTCAACAATTGTGTCTTTTTTTTTTTCTGCATTTTCAATGTTAAGTATGCTCTAATGAATGCAAAGCCTGTTAGAAGTCATCTGGTTCAAAACTAGGAAGAAACTGGTTTTCATGGCAAACATGGGCCTTTTTTTGGCACAATTTTGATGTACAAATGAATTGTGTGCCCTTGGAGAGATGGGTGAGGGGGAGTGTCCCTGCTGCCTTTCTGCATCCTGTTGTGCCAGGCTCTGCTGCATAGCTCTCTTGGAGGTGTTGAATGTCAACATGTTTACCTTCTGTGCTCACATTGCAGGATTTCAGAGAGGAACTGGGTGAGGAGATGGCTCAGGAAAGCTGGATTTACCATGCAGCTATGGGCACCTGGAGAGAAACCTCCAGAAGTGTGTGCCTTGTTGCAGCAGAAGGTGGAGGTGTAAAGGGCCAAAGGGACCAATCTGGAGTCTGTGTCAAGCCATGATCTAGAAAGCATCAGCAGCTCGTGCTGCTGCTGTTCTGCTGAGCTAGGAAACTAACTTTGGGATGCTCTTGCCTCAAAATTCCTAGTAAATTTGCTGGAAAAATGTCAGCTTGAGCCATTTTCATCTGCAAATAATGAAGCACATGTCTTTCACTGCCATCCTTTAGGTTATACTGAATGAGGTCTCCCTTAAACTCTAAGACATAGAGTTAAAGGTTTATTGGAGTGGAGGCTGAAGCCCTATAATCTTCTTTCAGTGAAGATTGAAGCTGGCCCTGCTCTTAGTTGGGTGGAGTGGACCAGAAGACCTTCAGAGGTCTTTTCTAATCTTAAATTATGGTATGATTTTATGAATGGTAGGAGTAACTTCATGTAGCAATGGCTACTACATTGTACTTATATGTGTGTTTGTAAATATAAAATATGTGCAGAAGAAGCTCAAACAGAGAGCAACCTCTGAACTTCCAAATTGTAAAGCTACTTCCTCAGGAGAGACAAGACCTTCTTGCAGACTCAGATTCTGAATCCTGCATGTGATAGAAGTGATAGTGTAATTTTTCTTTCTGGTGCATAGCCTATAGTCTATCACCTCCAGTTTGGGGAATTCAGCCTTGCTTTCCTGTTCCAGTGCAAGAACCTGACCTATTTCATTTGGGATAGAACAGAAGGGGGTGTTAGCTTGTAGTTTTGGTAAGAACAGAAAAAGGTAGATTAAGCTTGATCCCTGGTTAGTTTTGTATTTTTGCTTTGGCAGCCAAATTGCAAAAGCAGTTATTCACACAGAATTATTCCTAGCTGCTTGTGATTTATGGAAAGAGCCGAGGGAGATTTTATGAGATAAGTCTCACTACTGTGGCTGACATCCAGCTTTAGTCAAAGCATTTTGTCTGCCTAAAATTCCCCTGAGATTCCAGCTAGATATGATATTTCTCACTGCTTTTCTCAAACCAGTAACTTGCATAGCTGTGAGTGATGGGGCTGCTGTGGAATTCAGCCCCACTTGTAGGGCTGAATCAAACTTCTGGGAGATGATTTTATATATAATAAGAAAACAGAGTTTTTCAGTTGCTATGAAAAAGATTAAACATGTATAGGGTATAAAATACACAAAAATATTGGAGAGTGTCCAGAGGAGGGCAAAGAGGCTGGTGAAGGGTCTGGGGGGGAAGTCTTGTGAGGAGAGGCTGAAGGCCCTGGGGTTGTTCAGCATGATGAAAGGGAAGCTGGGGGTAGACCTCATGGCAGTCTGTGGCTTCCTGACAAGGGGGAGTGACAAGGGGTCTCTTTGGGGACCAGGGAGAGAACTGAAGGGAACAGCATGAAGCTGCAACAGGGGAGGTTTAGGTTGGATATTAGGAAGAGGCTTTTTACTGAGAGAGGAGTTGGGCTCCCCAGGGAAGTGGTCACAGCACTGAGCTTGACTGAGTTCAAGAAGCATCTGGATGATGCCCTCAGTCCCCTCCTCTGACTTGGCTGGTCCTGTGTGGAGCCAGGAATTGGACTCCATGGTCCTTATGGGTCCCTTTCAGCTCAGGAGATTCTAGGATTCTAAATATTTTCAACTATTTTACCAAAAGCCACAGATTAATTTTGTTAGGCTGCAGTTCTGGTATCTTCAGTAACATCACCTAGATGCTCATGCACCATGGCAGTTGATGATGTGGAGTACAACTGAGATAATTTGTCTTCTTGGAGACTTTTATTGCAATTGATTGGCTAAACTGCTCTTGTTATGGAGTGTGTGATATCTCATGGACCCATCTGTGGATGCCTGAGGTTACAAAGCATTCAGACCAATGGAGATGATCCCTTTATGGTCTGAAGTGACCAAGGACCTGGGTTTCTAGTTGGTATGATATGGTGCTTCTAAATCTCCCTCTGATACATCCAAGGGAAGGTGGCCAAGGCTTGCCTATCAGATGGATGCTTTCAGCTCATGCAGGGAGGCTTATTAAGGAAGTAACCACAAGAGGGAAGAAAAGGCAATGATACAACTGATGTCTTGGAGTGCTGCTAAAAGGAGCCAGTATTAGAGAGTAGGGAATTAGGATGGATTTTTCTTGTGGTGTTTGGATCTCTGCACTTGGATTTGGTTGTGTGAACTGCTGGAAATAAAATACAAGTCAGTGTATGGTATCATTCTGGCTATCTCCTAGGCTTTAGGAATGCATCAGCCTGATTTTCTCCTCTTTTACTTCAGAGGCTTCTGCCCTGTTTGCATCAGTATCTACAGGCTTCTTTGGACAATATGGTCTCCTCACAGTGTTGGAGTAGTTCAATGTGTTTGCTTACAGTCCCACATATGAGCAGTGGTTTACTAAGCATAGTGTAAACTGGTTGATATGTGCTACAGTGCTTGCAGTAGACCTGTTGCCAGTGCTTCTGTTGGTTCTCATCAGCTTCAGCCTCTTGTCTGCCTGATGTCTGTTCATACCACACTACCCTCAACTCCCTGGACAATTATTTGTGTGATCAGCCAAGTCTCACTTTTTTCTTTCTGCTTCATCCAATGACATGTTTTTCTTTCATAGACTGTAGTAAATGTTTTCTGTCCCTTGACCTGGTCCCATCCCAACCTTGCTGTCCCTTCAGCTGTGCAATTCCCTTCTGGCTTTCTACTGGCTGTGCTTCTGCTGTGCATCAGCTCCCCACAAGCACAACCTCTCAGGACAAGCTGCTGCTCTAAGATGCAGACCCACCAAGGAACCAACAGAGCTGGCAAAAAGCTGATGTTTACACTGAGCTTTTCACTTCTATTCCATCCACCCAGCCCCATATAACATTTCAGCTTTGGCTTTTCTGCTCTTTACTTCATCTCAACTCATCTCATCAAGCAAGACCTTTTCCCAGCATGCTTATGGGCAGACTCCAAGCGATGATTTGGTCACATAAAGCAATGAAATACCCAATTGCCACGGGTCTGTTACATGTCACAAAGAACCAGCTTGCTCAGCTGCTGAAAGCTCTCAGTCTTTTCTTCTGACAGATACTAAGGAAACTGAAGGGCCTTGCCTTGGAGACAGAAGCTGAGCTGGAGAGACAGGATGAAGCTCTTGACTCCATCACTACCTCCGTGGACCGGGCGACGCTGAACATTGACAAGCAGAACCGCAGGATGAAGAAACTAACGTAGCACCTGCAGGAGCCAGTGAGGAAGAGGAGGATCTGGGAACTGTACTCTTCAAGGCTGTTCCTTTAGCTGACACTTTGCATGGGAGGTGTTTGCAATATTATCTGGAATAGGATGCTGCTGTTGAGTTCCTGAGGGGTTTGGAAATGTTTCCGGACTTGGATGAGGTTGGAAGGTTGGTTTAGGATTAAAAAGGCCAAGACTTAATTGCAGGAAAACAATGACAGTAGATTCTTTACTGTAAATATAAAGGAAGGTGATATAGCCTGCATCAAGTTTTATGTGCTTTTTTATGTTGCTGCTTTGGAAAGTTTGAGGTTTTTTTTACAACAATGAAGAAGTGGAAGAGAAATGAACTGCATATGAGACTGAAGTAGATGATTATAGCCTGTTCATTCTCTCAAAGTCTTTCTTTGAAATAGTTACTAGCTGAACTAAGGGCCAGATGTCCAACTGCAAATCATTGAGGTTTTTTGGTAAGTTAATGCTGAGGTGAGCAAATGATGGTGATAAAACCTTGTGTTCCCTGAGCACATTCTTTTAATAGATTTCAATCATGCTTTTAATGTATCCAGAAATTTTATAAGAGTAACAAAGTCTTAATGGGCACAGCTGTCTGTTGCCATGTCCTGGGAAATCAAGAGGAGAAGGTTAGTTACCATGCATGTATCCATAGAGGCATCTACTTATTGAAACAAATCAGGTTTTTTTTGCCATTTGATAAATATTTTGCTGAAGTTACTTATAAAAAGTTAATCATTGCAGCTAAATACATGCTTCTGTTTCCAAAAAGGGACTGCTGATCTTTGATGATCATCTGCATGGTTTTGTCTCTGTTGTTTTTCCCCTTTAGACTGAACATATAGTGAGGGAGTTGTTTGATTGGAGAAAGGGAGTCTCTTCATGAGAGATTTATTCAGATCTTAGAGTTCACTGTTTGTATCCCTAAATTGCATGCAGTGGGTTTATTTTTTTTGTAATAGCCTGATGTGGGATGCAGTGACCTCAGAGCATCCTGAACATAGCATGGTCCCTAAGTACTGCATTGGATCTGGGTCCCATGCCTTCAGTGGAAGGTCTTTTGTCCCTTCTCTGTCCACTTTCCTAGGATTTCCATACTGTTTCTTCACAACTGTCTAATCAAGAACTTCATGAGCTGTGTGGAGCATCATGTGTTTCCTGTGTGTCTACTCCAGATTCACAGCTGAGGGGTCTGTGGTCAGAGTTGTAGACATCTGGATAACATTTCGTAGACACTTTCATGTGGCTTTTATTTAATTAACTGGTGATGAAGCATTTCAAGACTTCTTCTAGACTTGTACTTCTGAAATAGAAGGGAATACTGTGAATTGTGTGAAAGCATTTGGCTCCATTGAGACTACAGGGCAGTGGAGACCTTTCCCTTCCTAACTTGGTAGTATATAGGAGAAATCCCAGGTAATCCATCTATCTTATCACCTGGGGCAGAGAACTCACATTTCAGCAATTCCTACAGTTTATTTTTAATTCAAAGTAGCTGCTGTAGTTTCTTTTTTTTAAATTTTTTTTTATATTAAAAATTCTTCCTGTATTACCTTCAAATACAACACATTTGGTGCAATATATTTAACTGCTGAAGCTTTGAATTGCTCCACAGATAGTTTATGTGAAATTTTCCTGTTTCAGAGTTATTTAGCCTACCTTTAAAAGAAAGATAACAGTAAATCATGCAGAGTGTGTTGTTTTCAGGATCTTACTTTACCTTGTTTTGTATTACTTCATATTAGTTTGTTAATACTGGAGTGAAATGTACTTCTGCACCTCAAGTTCTTCATTTACAGTTCAAGTTGTTACTGGCATGCACTTTACCTAATTGCTGAATATGGTGATTATATATCCATACAGTATATACTGTGAAATAAATATTGTCTGGGGTTCTCCTGTTTGTTTCTGATACCCAAATCACTGTTGGTTTTTCTGTGAAAGGAAGATGTTTACACAACTAATGATTTCTTGAATTTAGAAGTACACTTTGCACAAAATGTGTGTTAACTGAATCTAGTGCTAACTGGGAATGGATCTCTACACTGAATTAGTCCAAACATTAATTGCCAAAAGTAAATGGACTGGATGATCTTTCGAGGTCTCTTCCAGCTCCTAATATTCTGTGATTCTGTGAAATGCTAATTAAATGTTTAATTTAGCATTCTTTGTGCCATACTTTTTATTGGTGTGATTTTTTAGCACTGAGTGTTGCATCTGATTCAGTGTTTTGTGGTTTGTGTTAGTCCAACACCTCCATGCTAAAGCAAAGATTTGTAATGGTGTTTGTAAGAAGTGACCCATTCTAGAGGTATGCATTAGCTGAATTTCATGTGCCTGGAGGACTTTCAATCTGTAATTTCTTCTTATTAAATATCTTGGAATAGTGATCTTTTCTCTTGCATTCAGTTGAGTTGCAGTAGACTATCTATGGAACAGATATTCCATGGGGAATTGAATTTAATATAGCACTTCTTGAGGGGTTGGGCTTTAGGACAGGAGCTTTTTTTTTTAATAAGAATTCCCCAAAAATATTAACTGTTGGAATATTATCAATGTGAATGTCAGCTGTCCTCATCTGAACAATGAAGTGGGTGAATGTCAGCACAGTGTCCTGGAGACTTTCATGGGAGCTGCTCCAGCTCTTAGAGTGGATCACAAAGTTATCTGTGTGAGGCTTATAAACATACTTGTAGGATAATTTTATGTCTTTTATGCACAGTTAGTTAGTTCTCTGCAGGTTTTTTTTGTGACAATATGAAATGAGTGGCTTTGTCTTTGAGAGATGCAAGAAAAATACCTAATAAGCCAGATTCTAACCTAAAAAATTAAAAACACTGTGCTTGGGAAGGCTTTTCAGCTCCTGCAAAAGAGGCAGTGATTCTGCTGCATAAGGTGGTGGGTTTATAATGTGATGTGTGCTCGTGGCAGTGATGAGTGAGCCTGGAGTGACTGGAGCTTACTTACTGTCACTGAAACACTGGTAATAAACATGGCACTTTGCAATCCTCAGGCAAGTGGTGTAAGAAGCTTTTTTCAGGCAATTAATTAATTTAACCAAAGCCTCATAATAGCTGTCTGTGTTCCCAAAGCCAGTGCTTTGAAGCCACTGCTGTGTTCTTCACAGAAGGAAATGGAGCAAAGCTGCTTGCAAGTCCTGGAGCCTGCTTCTGGGGAGAGTGTTTGGGACAGAAATTGGCTGTATTTACATTTTAATGTGACATTGGCAGCAGTATCCCTTGCTTCTGCTTGCTGTGTGTGAGCAATGTCAAACCTCAGCCTGATAGAGGGGAAAAAATTGGTCTAGTCATAGGTTTAACAACTGGGTTCTGCAGAGTATCATAGAATCATAGAATT
>VXBZ01012096.1:65509-92434 GCA_013399135.1 Heliornis fulica | reverse complement strand
CTCCTCTCCTCTCCTCTCCTCTCCTCTCCTCTTCTTTGTTTTTTTTGTCATTCCAAAAGTAAAAAAAAAACTCCAACAAAAAGATTTAATTTTAAATATCTTTTCACTAAAGCTTTAATATTGTAGCCTCTAGAAAATATTTTCTGTTTGAGAAGAAATTTATACAAATTTTTCATGCTCCTAACTCTAAATTACAGTCACCCCCAAAGACCCACCCTTTACCATCTCAAATACTTATGTCCAAATAAAATAATTCATTATAGCACCTCAAACCTTCATTCAATTTATTGGTGGAGCCATGACAGAACAATATATGCAGTGTCTCATTTCTGAGTGAAATTCATACATAATATCTGTTCTCCAAGAAACAGTGACCTGAACATGACTGAGGAAGATAGTGTCCTCATCACTCAATTTTATTTGTAACCTGGTTGTGTTGGGTTGTTGTTGTTGTTGTTGTTGTTGTTGTTGTTGTTGTTGTTGCTGTTGTGTAAAGTTAGTTCTCTAACTCCAAGGTGTTTTTCAGGGGCTTATGCTATGAACATTATTTCTCACCATTGTTTATACAGACCCCAAAGTTATTATTTCTGACTTTGAAGATCAGTACCACCCTCTGTTTAATTGAGACATAACTGTCAGAAGTTTTCTCTTTTGACAAATATATGTTTAATTCTATAAATATGTTAAGATTGAGTGTCAGGAGGATGGATCCAGCTCTTCTCTGTGATGGCCAGTGATAGAACAAGGGGAAATGGGTCCAAACTGGAACATAGAAAGTTCCATCTGAATATAAGGAGCAACTTTTTCACTGTGAGGGTGACAGATCACTGGGACAGGCTGCCCAGAGAGGTTGTGGAGTCTCCTTCTCTGGAGACATTCAAGACCAATCTGGACACATTCCTTTGAGATCTAATCTAGGTGATCCTGCTCAGGCAGGGGGTTGGACTAGATGATCTTTCAAGGTCCCTTCCAGCTCCTAACATTCTGTGATTCTGTGAATAGAAATGTGCATAACAGCATTAATAAATCAGCAAGAAATAGTTCATTGGCATGTACCATCTTCTTGACTCCTAATGATGATATAGAGAAAAAGACTAGGAGAAGGATTGGAGATACATTGTACCCAGAGAAAACCAGTCATGCAAACTGAGAGAAAACCTGTCCTATTGGTTTCACTGATATATTGATATTATCATAGAATCATAGAATGATTAGAGTTGGAAGGGACTCCCAGAGGTCATCTAGTCCAACCCCCCTGCAAGAAGCAGGGACACCCCCAACTACATCAGCTTGCTCAGGGCCTCATCCAACCTGGCCTTGAACGTCTCCAGGGATCCAGGGGCATCCACCACCTCTCTGGGCAACCTGTTCCAGTGCTCCACCACTCTCACAGCAAAGAACTTTTTCCTAATCCCCAATCTAAATCTCCCTCCCTCTATTTTGAAGCCATCCCCCCTTGTCCTGTCACAACAGGCCCTACTGAACAGCCTCTCCCCATCTTTCTTGTAGGCCCCCTTGAGGTACTGACAGACCACTAGAAGGTCTCCCCGGAGCCTCATAAAAAAGTTCTTCTCCAGCTTTTTTTATGATGCCCATCTAATGGGCATCATAAAAATGCTGGAGAAGAACTTTTTACAAGAGCATGTAATGATAGGATGAAGGATAATGGCCTAAAGCTGAGGGAAGGTAGAGATGACATTAGGAAGAAATCATTCCCAGGGAAGGTGATGAGGCACAGGGTGCCCAGAGAAACTGTGGCTGCCCCATTATCCCTGGCAGGGTTCAAGGCCAGGTTGGATGGGACTTTGGGTATTCTGGGCTGGTGGGAGTGTCCCTGCCCATGACAGGGGGTTGGAACTGGATGGGACCTTGCAGAAAAGGATATCTGAAATCCATGTCCATGCTTCCAGTCCTGTCTGTCTGTCTGTACCTACCTCACTCCCTACCTGACCTGGCCATATCCATATACAACTTTCACTAACCTTCTTTTCCTCTTTTTTCTTCTAAAAGTAATTTCAACAAGGTATTTCTTTGTAAGTTTGAATAGAAATTCACTTTTTTTTTCCCCTGTGCATTTAAAGGGAGATGAAAAAAAACCAGTGGTCAAAGCCAAAGAGTGAGAGGGAAAAAATTACCTTGTTTTCAATGGGTGTTTATTAGCTCAGGTTCTCTCCTCCATTTGTTTTTATGGCAAGGTGAAAAATGATGCATTTCAGAAGCTTTGTGCCTTTTCTCCTGACTCCCCCTTCAGCCTATTGCCCCCCTCTACTTAGACTCTGTTCCCTAATGGCTCTCCAAAATAATAACCTGTGGGCATTTGCTGTAATAAAGTACAAAGACCTTGCTCCAAATGAGTCCAACTGCAAGAGAGGAGCCAAAACCAACTCAAAATGAGATTTTTCTCACTCTGTGAATTTGCTAAACTTGGAACTGGCAAATAATAAATTGAACAGTATGTGGAAAAACACACAGCCCTGAGGATATAGGAGAATGGTTGGCATTGGGTGGGGCTAGAGGACTTCTCTCTAGGTCACAAAACTTTGTGTTCCCAGCCCAAATATGGTTTTTTTTTTCTCCTTGGGGTTGCATTTTGCAAGCTTCCCTCACTCAGAGAAGTGCTTACCCACCTCAGAGGGGTGGAAAGGCTTTGGAGAGGTGTGGAGACTAGGCAAGAGAAGAATCATAGAATGTGTTAGGTTGGAAGGCACCTTTACAGGTCATCTAGTCCAAACTCCCTGCAGTAAGCAGTGACAGTTTTAAATATCATATATCAAATAGCTCTGATGAGGTTGCTCAGAGCCTTACCAAGCCTGACCTTTAATATCTCCAGGGATGGGGCATCCACCACCTCTCTGAGCAACCTGTTCCAGTGATCTACCACCCTCATATTGAAGAATTTTTTCCTAATATCCAACCTAAATCTCCCCTTTTCAAGTTTAAACCATCACTCCTTGTCCTGTTGCTCCATGCCCTCATGAACAGTTCTTTCCCAGCTTTCTTATAGGGTTCTTTCAGGTACTGGAAAGCTGCTATAAAGTCCCCCCAGAGCCTTCTCTTCTCCAGGCTAAGTCCAACTCTNCCAACCTGGCCTTGAACGTCTCCAGGGATGGGGCATCCACCACCTCCCTGGGCAACCTGTTCCAGTGCTCCACAACTCTCACAGGAAAGAACTTTTTCCTAATCTCCAATCTAAATCTCCCTCCCTCTATTTTGAACCCATCACCCCTTGTCCTGTCACAACAGGCCCTACTGAACAGCCTCTCCCCATCTTTCTTGGAGGCCCCCTTGAGGTCCTGGCAGAGCGCTAGAAGGTCTCCCTGGAGCCTCCTCTTCTCCAGGCTGAACACCCCAACTCTCTCAGCCTGTCCTCGTAGGAAAGGTGCTCCAGCCCCTTTATCATCTTTGTGGCCTCCTCTGGACCCTCTCCAACTGGTCCATGTCCTTCTCATGTTGGGGGTTCCAAAACTCCATGTCTTTCTTGTGCTGAGGGCTTCAGAGCTGGACACAGTATTCCAGGTGCGGTCTCACCAGAGCAGAGGCAGCTCAGTCTCATTGACCTATAAGCATTTGTAGTTGGGTCAGCAAGCACATAGCTGATGCCCAGACTTCATGGCAGTAAAGGCATCCTGGTATGAAGTATTAAAATAGAGAAAGAAAGTGGGGAAAATATAAAAATTATCTGGTTTGGGGTGTTTATATACTGAGGGCATCACACCTACCAGTGCAAACTTGAGGGACCAAGACAAAGTCGGGATAGAGATGTGGTGTAAAGCAACTGAAAAGGCCAAGTGACACCCACATTTCATGGTTTTAAGAACCTATGGGAAAAAAAATGCAGATCACTGCCCATTTACTCCTTTTGATGCAGATGATCTGTTCTTTGCTCTCTCCTCCTTTTTTGGCTTGTACCACTGTAGATGCAGGACTGGTAGGCAATGTTAAATAGCTATTTTTCTCATCCATCATTTCTCCCTGTGATTGTCTCAGGGATGAACAAGTAGGATTCTTACAGACTCTTTCTGTCAATTGTTGCCTTCAGGAAAAAATTGAGATTCCCAGACCTGTTGACATGACTGATGCACCTCAGCTGGGATCTCCAACCTCTTGCCATAATTAATAAGCAATTTTTCACACCCTCAGTCCTTCTACATTATTAATGAAATCATAGAATCATAGAATCATAGAATGATTAGGGTTGGAAGGGACCCCCAGAGGTCATCTAGTCCGACCCCCCTGCAAGAAGCAGGGACACCCCCAACTAGATCAGCTTGCTCAGGGCCTCAGCCAACCTGGCCTTGAACGTCTCCAGGGATCCAGGGGCATCCACCCCCTCCCTGGGCAACCTGTTCCAGTGCTCCACAACTCTCACAGGAAAGAACTTTTTCCTAATCTCCAATCTAAATCTCCCTCCCTCTATTTTGAAACCATCACCCCTTGTCCTGTCACAACAGGCCCTACTGAACAGCCTCTCCCCATCTTTCTTGTAGGCCCCCTTGAGGTCCTGGCAGAGCGCTAGAAGGGCTCCCCGGAGCCTCCTCTTCTCCAGGCTGAACAGAAAAGTAAAGAAAGGTATTTTATAAGCAAGATGACAGCACATTTTTCATAATAGAGATGTGTACAGCACCCAGTACAGCCAGATCAGAAACTATCACATAACAGAAATGTATGCAGCTTACAAAAGAGAAGAACAAGGTGAAGGATTCAGAATAGCCACAGCTCTTTGTTTAGTCTTGCCCCTGTCTTTATCACTGGAGTACATAAAGGAATTCAGGCAATGAGAAGTTCTTTGATCTGCTCAGTGAGAATTGCATCAGTTCTGGTGCAAAAGGTGTAACATGGTGTTCAGGACAACCTGGCGTCAGTCAGGACTGGTCAATGTTTATCTAAAGAAAAATGCTCCCACTGTAAATTCTATTTTCTTCCAAAGGGTAATGTTCTTTGGAAAAGGGCAATTTTGGTGTTTCTTTGAACAGTATTTTCTACTGGTGACAATTGAAGAAATATATAGTTTTGAACTTTTTATGATTTAAAACTGTCAGATTATGACATTTCAGCTAAAATCTTAATTAGATGGGAAAAGGCTTCTTTGATTCATGTTATGAAGCAAGTTTTGTTTTCAGAAAACCAGAAGAAATAATTTTTTTTTCTCATTCCAAAATGTCCACTTGCTTTTAACCAGTTTGCCATATAGGAGCTAAAGCTTTTCTTGGAATGTTTTTTTCTCCATCGTTTTCAGTAGATGTTTTCTATTTTCTTTCTCAGATTANCAGGACCTCAAGGGGGCCTACAAGAAAGATGGGGAGAGGCTGTTCAGTAGGGCCTGTTGTGACAGGACAAGGGGTGATGGGTTTAAAATAGAGGGAGGGAGATTTAGATTGGAGATTAGGAAAAAGTTCTTTGCTGTGAGAGTGGTGGAGCACTGGAACAGGTTGCCCAGGGAGGTGGTGGATGCCCCTGGATCCCTGGAGACGTTCAAGGCCAGGTTGGATGAGGCCCTGAGCAAGCTGATGTAGTTGGGGGTGTCCCTGCTTCTTGCAGGGGGGTTGGACTAGATGACCTCTGGGAGTCCCTTCCAACTCTAACCATTCCATGATTCTATGATTCTATGAAAATGTCACAATTTCCAAACAAGTCCTACCATTTGGTATCTACCCAGTTGTTACTTGAGGATCTAATCCAGAGGTCCTCTTCCCAGGAACTTCTTAAAGATTACAAGTGCCTAAATCAGGGCTCTGCATCACACTCTGGGCCCAAATGTCCAAACCTTTAGCATCACAACTCACTGATGCACGAAGGACATGCTCATCTGAATTGAGCCACAGTGGTTTGACAACCAGACAGGCAGGGATCAGACTAACTGACCAGTCTTAAATCTCCTTCAGTGCAAAGTTACTTGACTTTGTTCAAGCTGTCAGGCATGATAGTTTTCAACAATAACTTTCACTGGAAAGTTATTCACAGGCAGGTGAAATAGCTTTTAAAACTGGTGCAACTAGTTTTGCAAGAGTTTCTCTGACTATCCCCTAAATCCATATGTAGCTTTGGACTGAAATCCCATATACTATTTTGTCTGATAAAAAATCATCCTTAGTTTCTTGGGATCAAATTGTTATCATTGCTCTTGAAATCAGAGATGTTTTATCACAGGAAACCAGCTTTTTATTGTTCAGCAAAATTAAATCTTCTCACTGAACACAGAACATTGACAAACATGCTGTTTGTAGGCAGTGAAAATACCTAAACCAACAGAAGGCCTTAAAAAAGGCCTTAAAATTGTCTCCCAAGCCAAACCCATCCCGCTCATATAACTCCATCACTTTGAAGCTCTGTACCCCACAAAATTTCCCTATTAAAAACATCAATTTGCAGAAGCAACTTGGGAGGTTTAGGCCCTGTTTTATTGTAAACACTTGCTAATGTATTTAGTAGTTTTCCTTCCATTAATATTCCTTTTCCTTCTTTTCTCTCCATCTGTCTTTTAATTTGGTATTTTTGGGGTTTTTTTAATTCTTTTCTGGTAGCTTCAGAATGGTGACAGAAAAAACAAACACCAAGAAGGTAAGAGAACCTTGAGTAGACTGTGGAAGATGTTAAAAGCTGCAAAGTAGTCATTAGCTGCATGTAAGAATTTTATTGGTCCTATATAACTCTGATATACTTCTTAAGTCTCACCCACTGAAAGCCCAGCTATTAACAAGAGCTTTTCTGCAGGGATAGATAACTACTGAGAACTTCCTAAAGCTAAAGTAGTTTTGAAAAAAAAAAAGTGTGAGACAATGTTCTCAGGAGACAATCTCATGGACACCATTAAATTGGACCCACTTCAAAAAGCTCCTGATATATGTATTGTATTGTTCCTTAGGATTATAGACCAGAATGTTTTCCTTCATGTGTACCAAACCCATCCTGGGTTGTCTTTTAGTACAAATCTTCCCATAAATTGATCCCATTCCAGCTCAGAAATCTCAGGTATAATCTCTTGTGCCCTTTTCACCATGCCTGTTTGTCACACAGGTCTTTAGTGGCCTCAGAGGCTATAAATATTGTATCAAAGATCTATGATCATTTTCTGAAATCTATGGTCTATTTGATGCTGGTTCTCTTTCTCCTTGGTATATTTTTTGTTAGTTTGTAGATGCCCTAGGTTCAGTCATTCCTGGCTGCTTGCTGCCCTGTGGGCACCAAGAAATGTCTGCTCAAGCTTCTGTTTCAAACTCTGCTGAAGAACATCCACACTTTCTGTCTGGTGTATTTTCCTTCTCAAAATCAGCCTTCAAATTTCCAGAGTTTAACTATCAGTAATTCTAAGAGAAAATGATAGATTAATTAAATGTAGCAAAGCATTAAACATCACCTGGTCTACTCAACAAAGAGAGTGTGAGGGTCTTCTAGCGCTCTGCCAGTACCTCAAGGGGGCCTACAAGAAAGATGGGGAGAGGCTGTTCAGTAGGGCCTGTTGTGACAGGACAAGGGGTGATGGGTTTAAAATAGAGGGAGGGAGATTTAGATTGGAGATTAGGAAAAAGTTCTTTGCTGTGAGAGTGGTGGAGCACTGGAACAGGTTGCCCAGGGAGGTGGTGGATGCCCCTGGATCCCTGGAGACGTTCAAGGCCAGGTTGGATGAGGCCCTGAGCAAGCTGATCTAGTTGGGGGTCTCCCTGCTTCTTGCAGGGGGGTTGGACTGGATGGCCTCTGGGGGTCCCTTCCAACTCTAATCATTCTTTGATTCTATGATTCTATGATCTCACAAAACTGGAGGGTCTCCACAGCTGAAAGCAGTGCTCTTTACACATTAGAATAATAGAATCATAGAATGTGTTAGGTTGGAAGCAACCCTTAAAGGTCATCTAGTTCAACCTGCTGCAATAAGCAGGGACATTCATATGTTCATTTAGTGAGTGTCAGACCTTATATCTACCAAACTTGTGAGTTCTCCTTTATAAATGAAATCTTTGGACCATCTCTGCTCCTTGTGCTGGTGTGTCCAAGGCAGTAATGAAATTTCTCAATGGAACTCTTTTGTGCTTGGGCTGCACATCTCTTGCCATGAGCCAAGGAGAACTAAAATTGCTCTGCTCCAAGATGCACAGCAAGTTGCTTGTTCTCAGCACTTCCTCTTTGCTTTAAATGCTGCTTCTTTCTCCTGATAGTCTTGCTGTCTTGGAGGAAGACTGGTAAATACCACTGCGGTTCATACATTGGCTGTTAGGTAAAATCAAGAGATGATCATCTGAAGTAGATTTTATCACTCCTACGTGCATACTAAAGGGCAAGTGACGTTGTAGGCTTCCACACCAGCTTCTGTCCACTTTTCCTCATAATCTTTACCTCAGCTTAGCAAGATTTTCCTCCAGATTGCTTATTTTGTCCCTGTGGTTAACTCATGGTGACTCTTCTCCTTATTTTACCCAGGTTAAAACTAGTGCAGTACTTTCCATCTTTATAGAATTGTAGAATCATAGAATCATAGAATCCTAGACTGGCTAGAATTGGAAGGGACTCCCAGAGGTCATCTAGTCCAAGCCCCNCCCTACTGAACAGCCTCTCCCCATCTTTCTTGTAGGCCCCCTTGAGGTCCTGGCAGAGCGCTAGAAGGTCTCCCCGGAGCCTTTCATTTGGTTCAGCATGATGTGAAGTCATGATAGGATATGATGATGTGTGTGTGTGTGTAATTCCTTGGTCAGCTGAAGCAGGAGTAGATTGCTACTCTGACCTGATCTGGTAAGTCCCTAAGGTTGTGCATCAAAGTTTTAAAACAGAAATTAAAAGTTTAGCACCAAATATGTCACTAAAGCTTAGCACCAGCTGAAGCCAGAATAGTGATCCAGCCTCATATCTCCCTGTTAATCTGTTTAGATTACTAAGGAAAATATTAAAAATTTACTTTGGTTTTTTTTTTGGTTTTACTTTGGGGTTTTTTTGGCTCCCACCCCCCCATTGCACTGATACTAGAGATCAGCTATGGTTTTATATTTGACAAAGATTTCCCCTTCCGTTTCATCCATCTCTGGTCCTTTGAAACTCACCACTTTATTCTACTCAGCATTAAATCATGTTGTTTACTGTTCTTGAGCTTGAGCTGTCATTCCACTTAACTCTGAAGAGGAAAGAGTAAAGAAGTTCACCATGGGATTTTTGGCAGAGCACAGGAAAGGGGAAAAAAAAAGTGATTTTTTAAGAGTCCTTTGCATGAGTCAGAATTTCATCTTAAAGAACATAATTGTTCCATTGCTCATTTGTGGCTTGGGGTCTTATTAGCAGAGGAAAAAAGAAAAAAAAAAAAAGCTTCTTCACTAGTCAGTGCTCCTCCAGACTGCAGCAGCTGTGCCAACTTCTTGGGGATACATCTGCAGCAGGGGAATGTTAATTCCATGGTGCCTGTTTGTTATTAACACCCCTCTCTGATTGTGTACCCTGCTGGATGCTATAAAACTGCATTTATGTCTCTGTGGCTGGGGTGGAAGGCAGGAGAGGGGTATGAAGGACAGGCATGCTTGAAACACTGTGAGATCATGGTTTTGCTCTGGTTTTAGTCACTGCAGTGATGTCTTACTGTGACCTCAACCAGTGCCTGTGCACATTGTTTTGTGTCAGCAATATATTTCCTACAGGCCCTGAGAACAGTCCTACATGAACAAAAATGGTCTTGGGTTGGTTTGCTTAGAGGATTTTATTTGCCCTCTTTTTGACCCCCTCCCTCTGCAGATTAAAGCTTTGTCCAACTCAGACCATGCCATGACATCAGCTTAGGTCAAAACCAACACATCTCTTTGTTGTGAAGTGAAAAAATAATAAATGAAAGAAAAAATGGAAAGAGCAAGTCATGGGGGGAAAAAAAATCAAAAAATAATGATTTGAACATTTCCAAAATGACATGTTTTGACTGAGGGGCTAGAAACAGGAAGAAACTTGCACAGTGTTTGCCAAACCAAACCCCTGACTACCTTATCTATACCTTAAATCATCATAGAATGTGTTAGGTTGGAAGGGAACTTTAAAAGTCATCTAGTCCAACCCCCCTGCAGTAAGATCTTTACTAGATCAGGTTGCTCAGAGCCCCATCAATCCTGACCTCAGATATCTCCAGGAATAAGGCCTCCATCACCTCTCTGGGAAGCCTGTTCCAGTGATCTACTGCCATCATATTGAAGATTTTTTTTTCCCCTAATATCCAACCTAAATCATCAGGGCACTTGGCACAGAGGCATAGCTACATCACAGTCTCCTGATGTCAAGGTTGTACATCATTTGAAGCACAGCAGAGGGGTCTACAAGATGTAGAGATTCATACTACAGAGGATCTACCCCAGGGTATGCTTGAACTCTTCAGCTCTTGAATGAGTTGGACTTTCTCTCTCCCAGTGGAGAAAAAACATAACAGAAAGTGAAATAGTTTTTAGGAGGGAGAACCCACGCTCATCAGATGTGTTCCTTGGTAGCAAAATAACAGGAATTTAGATCAGGCAGTTTTCCACAGCCAAAGCAAATATTTAAAATGCCCAGCTATAAGAAGCTTCATGCTGGTAGTCTCTCTTTTGCCCTGGAGCTGGAGACCCAGGACTCAATTTAGCTTATTTTAGCACCAAGGGGTATCTGAGATACCCACACAAGCTGTATGGCAGAGCCATACTCCTGACTAGAGGCAGTGGAAGAGCTACTGGAATATCTTGGAACACCTCAAGTAGGCACCTGTGTTCAAACACCTGAGCATTGGCTGAGCATCTCTTCTGGGGTTCTTGGATCTCTTCAAAATCTGGAACTGTATCCCCATGGCTGTGCTATCAATTAGATGAAAGAATTCCTTTAGGCCACAGCAAAGATACTGGTCCATGAAATGTTCTTTTTTTTTTTTTATTAATTTCAGTTTTTGAGACCTAGAACAAAAGCACTAGAATTACAATGATTGCCTCAGCCAGCACACACCTGAATTGGGATAACTGGCTGGTAGAGGTATTCCTTGCCCTAGAGGAAAACAATCTACATAAAGAAGATGGAACCAGTAAACCCATTTTATAAATGGGGAGGATAAAAAGGAGGATTTGGGGTTTGTGTGTATGTGTGCCTATCTTTGGGATCTGGAATGAGGCACTATAAATAGTAAGTGATATGAGTAGTCTAATATCCAGTGAAAAAAAATAAATAAATCTGTAGCAGAGCAAAATTTCCTAATCACCATATTCCATTCCAGCATTTTAATCATAGGCCATCTTTCCTTTGCTTCTTGTCTGATCCTGACAGATTTATACCGGTGTATATTTAGTTACAGGAGTAAATCACATTTGTCCAAAAGTGAGAATGCTTTTTTGGTCATTCCTGTGGCTGTAAGTACCCTCCTAGGGGAAAATATTTTATTCTGAAGTGATGCAGCTGAGATGGTTTTATTTATGTCATCTTTGTTAGTAGGACCCTCATTATTCTGTAGCATGCAATGCTAATGGGAGTGATCGATTTTAAACCTTATGCATGGCAGCTCTCCTTACCCCTCCCTCTGTATAAACAGTTCCATTTCCAGACATTCAAGGATGCCAAGTTCCCTCCCTTCTGTAGACAGCTGGACTTGCCAATCTTGCTGTCATTGTGCTTTCTGGTCCCAAAGGTCATGATTTGCAAATAGGGGTGGGAGAGATGATTTGGATGGTGAAGGAGCCAATCCACTTCATCACTCTGGCTGGGAATCAACCAGATGAGAGATTTCTGGAAGTGTAGAGGGGACTGGGTCATCTGTCTGCCAATTCTTACCTGTCAATGGGACCCTCTGAAGCTCAGTCTATAGTAAGAGGGATGGTCAACCTTGTGCAGAGAGTTAAGACTGGGTTGAAGCACCATTTCAGGCTTTTCACCTCTTGGTCTAGATCTGCCTTAAGAAATCGATGTCATCATGCTCCCTGATGAGTTAGAGGAGATGAGATAGTTTGTCTCTGTGTTCCCCTGAAGCTGGAGCTGAAGACCAACCAGGTATCTGAGGGCATCTCCAATGGTTCTACAAACCTTTCCCTCCCGAATTGTAGCAGGGATTGTACCTTGTCTGGGATGGAAGCAGAGACACAGAGCACTCACTGATAACTGCAGGAGGCATCTGCATTTACATATTGTGTTCCATGAGCTGGAATCCTCCTAACAGCATCTCATGGAACTGGTGGAGGATGAGTTTTCTTCTGTAGCTAATATCCCTTTTTTCCTTAGGGGTTTTCTTTAGGGGTAGTGCAAGAGACACTGGAATTTGCAGGGTGTTTCTTTCCAGAAGCACTTCTAAATCCTTTTGCAGAAACCTCTTCACGCCAGGGTAGAACAAAAAGCAAAGAGACAGTGCTGCCCTCTGACAAGTTAAGACACTGGCTGACATTCTGAGTAGGCAAAGGTGGTATGGATGATGCAGGCTGACTCTGGGGACAGACACTTGGATCCTCAAGCCTAGTTGTGTAAGCCATAACTGCTGGGACCTTTGCAAACTGTTCACAGAATCACAGAATGTCAGGAGTTGGAAGGGACCTCCAAAGATCATGTAGTCCAACCCCTTTGCCTGAGCAGGATCACCTAGAGTAGATCACACAGGAATGCATCAGATTGGTCTTGAATGTCTCCAGAGAAGGNCAGCCTGTCCTCAGAAGGAAGATGTTCCACTCCATCATCTTGGTGGCCCTGTGCTGGACTCTCTCAAGGAGTTGTATGTCCTTCTGGAACTGAGGGGCCCAGAACTGGACACAGTACTCCAGGTATGGTCTCAGCAGGGCAGAATAGAAGGGGAGAAGGACCTCTTCTGCTTGCAGGAGTTGTAGTAAATGTCCATCTCCTTCTAAGAATGTCCACTGACCCCTTTGCATAATTGTCCTTCAGCTCAGCAGTTGGGCCTGGCATTGCTTGACATTTGTTTTCTGTAGCTTGGGACCAGTTTGTTCTTCATGCTCAAAGTTCTTGTGGCATCTCCTACCTGAGAAGCCTGCAGACCTGGGAGTCATCAGATGAATACCTGCATTTAGGCTATCAGGGCTGGTGTCTTTAGAGGATGTGGAAAACCTTTGATGACATGAGTAGCAGAGGTCCATCAGGAAGCTAATGCCAATCACCCTGCACTTGAAGTGCAGGCTGGTAAGCAGAGTGTTGTGAGCTCTGCTGCTACCAGGAGAAAATGGAAAGGAAGAAAAGAGGACTGAGGAGTGTTTGATTCTTTTCCTTATCTCTCTGTTCTCACTTTCTCTTATCTCCAGGCCCTGTTTGTTTTTCCCAGGTACAGGCAGGTGGCTCCTCCAGTTTGTCATTTTTCCCAGTGGGCTCTCCAGAGGTAAATGGAAAATGTAAGCACCCTGATGAACCCACTGGCAAAAAGGAGGTAATGAGGGGAGCTTATCTCAATTTTGCAAAAGCTTTTCCAACAGTCCTCATGATACTTCTGTGATGTGATTATCTGAGGGCTTCATCCGGCTCTCAGGGATGTTTTCTCTTTGGTTTTAGAGGTGCAGAAGGAGCTCTCATCTCCCCAGCTGGGTCAACACCCAGAGTCAGGATCAGGGCAAAGACAAGGCAAGAGCATGTTTGGACTTTTTGCTCAAGTTCAAAATGGGGAACAGTATGAAGCTGAGACAGGGAAGGTTTAGTCTGGATGATAGGAAGAGGATCTTTATGGAGAGGGTGGTGGAGTTCTGCAACAGGCTCCCCAGGGAAGTGGTCAGAGCTTGACTGTGTTCAAGAAGTGTCTGGACTCAGTCCCATTCTCTGGCTTAGGTGCTCCTGTGTGGAGCCAGGAGTTGGACTTCATGATCCTTATGGATCCCTTCCAACTCAGGAGATTCTGTGATTCAGTGACAAACCCTCATGATCATAGGAAACAGATCAGCTACCATCAGACCTGTCTAAAGGGACAATCTGCACTGGAGAGGTTCCTGCAATTAGGAAAAGAATATTCTATGTAATCCAGCACTTAACTCTTCTTTAATATTTAATTAATTAAANCAAGCTGATCTAGTTGGGGGTGTCCCTGCTTCTTGCAGGGGGGTTGGACTAGATGACCTCTGGGAGTCCCTTCCAACTCCAGCCAGTCTATGATTCTATGATTCTATGATTTTTGCTTAATTTGGTCATGCCAACCAATATCTATGAACTCTCAACCACAATGGTCACCATTCAATTGATTTGACCCTGATTTTTCTCAGGAACCTTTTTAATCCGGATAAAACTTCTAGTTGATGAACTTCAAACCTCTAGAAAAAATGACAGTGAAATTTAAATTGTTCTTCATTCCTCGCTGCCATTCATCCTTCACAAGTTTTTCACTGTTATGATACTTACATCACTGTTTCCATTATAAAATCCTTTCCTCTTTATTCTTACTGGAATCTCACCAGTCCTTGGAGATTAGTCATAGCTGTGCTGGCTCACCTGGACACTCACCATATAAAAGCAGGTTCTTCTTGCTGAGAGAGCCAAGAGATCTTTTTGTCTTCCTGAGATATGACTGAGGCCAAGCCCTGGGGACTTGATATTCTGTTCCTGGGAGAATGAGATATACAGGGAGTGACAATCTGAATGGATGCTGTAGGGGGTCTTTTGGGGCAGAGTGGGGAGGACACTCCTCTAGCCCACCTTGCACACAAACAGAAGGGGCTGCAGTGGGACTGAAACAAGCTACAGAGAGAAATACTACCCATAGCAAGATGGAAAGGAGTTGTAGAAAGCACCCCTGGAAGAGAAACCTTTGTCACTGCCTCTCCCCTGCAGCTGGTGGTGACAAGCAGCCAGCAGTGTCTGTGCCAGGGCTTCCTTTTGCACACACACAGTGCATGAAGTGCCATGTCCTTTTCCTGACAGTCATTTGCTCTGTTCTCCTCACTGGATTAATCTGGTATTCCAGAGGCAAGTGTTTTCCCCTTGAGCCTCTGATGTCCCTCCTTCCCTCAGGGGACAGGGTGATGTCACCAGACCAGTACTGCCTGCAAGGGACAGTGGGTGTGCAGCATGGAAAGGTGATAGAGGGGTGGTTCAGCTGTCCTTCTCAGGGGACAGACAGGTCCTCTGCTCTTTGCTCACTCTGCTCCTATGCAGAGCCAGTAAAGTGCAAAGGGCTTTTTAGTGGTTTGGTTCAGGGCTTCTTGAAGTGAAGGAAACAGGGGTCTTGAAGCCAAGTTGTTCCTGCTCTCCTGCATTTCTGCCTAGCTGTGTTTTCTGTGGACATAGTTCTTGAAATCCCACTGCTTGAAACATGGTGGGCTGTCCTCAGACACCCAACAAGCTTTTGCCACATACCAGCCTGGTGGAATGGAGCTGGGTTCATAGAATCATAGAATCACTTGGGTTGGAAGAGACCTTTATGATCATAGAGTCCAACCACAGCCTGACCCTGCCTAGTCCACCTCTAGATCATATCCTTCAGCACCTCATCTATCTGCCTTTTCAATCCCTCCATGGATGGTGACTGCACCACTTCCTTGGGCAATGTGGTCCAATATGGTCAAGAGCAATGTTTGCTTCTTCTTCCACACACAACCTGTCAAAGAACATCTCTTAATGTGATGCACTTTGTGGGTAAAATTAGAAGAGAAATGGATGAACAGCTTGAATTGATGAGGGATTAACTCTTGAGGCTGAAGTCTGATAAGACCTGAGTAGGCTGAAGTGTGAGGTAAGGCAGCTTTGATAGAGGAAAAGCCTGTGATGGGGTTGGTCAAGACTAGTCTGAGGTAGTGAAGGATGGAGGCTCTCTTAGAAGGACAGGAGGACTGGGAAGGGTGAAGAACCAGAAAAAAGGAAGGACAGTGGACTTTTACTGTAAAAGCATGGACTACTGGCTGCTGTATTAGCAAAATAAGGGAACAAGGAATCATCTGGCTCTGAGTCCTATGGCACTTCATCCTTTCCACCCACATGCCCAAGCAGAGAGCCACATCCATGTGGCTTGTTAGGACTAACTCCTGGCTCAGGGTGACATGTCTTGGCTAAAGGTAACATGTCTTTGGAAGAGTGTTGGCTGGCATGGGCAGAGGAGCAACTGTGACATTTGTAGGAGAGCTGAAATACAAAGGCAGAATGTCCTGCTCCAGGTTGGAGAGCCAAGGGGTGAAACTGTTGAGCTTCAGCAGCTCAGGTCTTGAGTCTGAGACCAAGCAGGATTCTCCTTTCTCTCTGCTGACAAAACTAACAAGATTGACATAAACCCTGGTAAGATCTTCTTTAATAACAACTAGAGGTTATTTTAGTTACTTTCTGGGTTTGGAGCTTTTAGAATTCCTGCTCTCAAGGTTTCTCCATGACCATTAGGAAGACCATGGGTATTTTTTAACAGGAGCTGGGATTGCCACACTGATGTATGATTACACTCAATAAACCCAACCCTACAGCACTGAAAGCTCCCAAGGCTCATCCCATCCTGGAGGCAGTGCATTCAACTGGGAGAGACACAGAGTGCTATCCTGGTCACTCTTTGAGGAGAAGGACCAAGTTTCAGGTACTGTCTAGACTCTGACTCTTTGGGACCCAGGAAGGTCCATATTCAAACACAGAACAGGAGGAAAAATCAGCCAATTCCCAGCTTCTCCAGTGCCAGGGAGTTTGGCACTAAGCAGCTTTTTGCTGCATGGTGTCTGGCAGTGCTGGGTCTTATTTTCAACAAGCCCTGTTAAAGGATTACAAGAGCCTAGTTAAAATAATGCCCTTCGAGCTTATTCATTATTGGAAAGAAAACAAGAATAAACAGAAAGGGTTCTATCATCCACAGTGTTATTGCTTGTAGTGCTTTAAAAGAAGAAAAAAGAGCATAACTGGCAAGTATTAGAGAAATACATAAACACATGCACACTTGTCTACAAATATAAAGTAAGTTTTGTTTCATTTCTGGTTTATAGCTCTCTCTCTCAAAAAAAAAAAATCAACAGCTCCCCCCACTACTTAATCTAATTACTCCTGATATTTTGCCATTGCATTAAAAGTTTTACCTCTAAGAAATAATCAATTAAAAAGGAAAAGAAAAGGAAGAAATTCCAAAAGGGTGGTTGCTATATTTACCCTTTTAATAGGCTTTATTAAACCTGCATTGTAAAGCCAAGAGGTCTCACATCAGCCGGAACAACAACAACAAAAAGTCGAGTCGTAAATACTGTTTGCCACAAGTTGTTATGTTTTCCAAATAAAAAAACCTTGCTTGGAAGGCTGGATGGCTCATGGAGAGCTAATGGGGTAAGGAGGCTTTCCCATTAAGGCTGCCAAGATGAACTGTATCCAGACTGGGACAACAGCAAACATGGAAGGTCACGGTTCTGCTGTTCACACACCTCCATGTCCGATGCTTTTCAGCAACTATGATGCACTCGGTCTGTTTAACAGATGGAGTAGTCAAGGACCTCAAGTGAATGGGAACTGAAGAGTGTTCTCTGGGAAGACACCCTGAGACAGCTGCTCAGAAGACTGGATACCCTGATGGCTTTAGTTTTGATCCGTTGCCAGATCCCTTCATCTCCAGAGCATAGGTAGCATCATAGAATCATAGAATCATAGAATCATAGAATCATAGAATGATTAGGGTTAGAAGCAACTCCCAGAGGTCATCTAGTCCAACCCCCCTGCAAGAAGCAGGGACACCCCCAACTAGATCAGCTTGCTCAGGGCCTCATCCAACCTGGCCTTGAACGTCTCCAGGGATCCAGGGGCATCCACCACCTCCCTGGGCAACCTGTTCCAGTGCTCCACCACTCTCACAGCAAAGAACTTTTTCCTAATCTCCAATCTAAATCTCTCTCCCTCTATTTTAAACCCATCACCCCTTGTCCTGTCACAACAGGCCCTACTGAACNACCTGCTGGCCACGCTCCTCTTGACGCAGCCCAGGATGCGGTTGGCTGCTGGGCCGCCAGAGCACATTGTCGGCCATATTGAGTCTCTCACCCACCAGCACTCCCCAGTCCTTCTCCTCAGGGCTGCTCTGGAGCCACTCTCCACCCAGTCTGTAGTTGTGCCTGGGATTGCCCCGACCCAGATGCAGGACCTTGCACTTGGCCTGGTTGAACCTCATGAGGTTGGCATGGGCCCACCTCTCCAGCCTGTCAAGGTCCCTCTGGATGACATCCCTCCCCTCCAGCGTGTCATGCCAGGTTGCATATCTGATGTCATCAGGGGTAATACATCTGGTGCTCTGGGTCACTTAACATATAAAGGTCCTCATGGTGCCATGTGATGAGTGCAGAAGCAGTGATGGGTTTGGTGGATGTACCATGCTTAGCAACAGTGAGGTGGGCCTCTCTGAGGGAGGACCCTGATGGATGATTTATCAGTAGCAATGTAGTTACATAGCATTTCACTTACCAGGTTGGTTGCTGGGATAGGTTCCTCTCCCCAAATTGGCATGGAAATTCCAAGTTTGCTCAAGTGCTGGACGTAGAATCACAGAATCATTTTTGTTGGAAAAGACCTTTAAGATCCTCGAGTCCAACCATTAATGTAACACTGCCAAGCCCACCACTGAACCATGTCCTGATCACTACATCTTCATATCCTTTAATTATCTCCTGGGATGACAAATCCACCACTTCCCTAGAAAGCCTGTTCCAATGCTTGAAAACCCTTTCAATTAAGACATTTTTCATAATATACAATATAAATATTTCCTGGCACAATCTGAGGCCATTTACTCTTGTTACTAGGAAGAAGAGACATCTAACCTAACATCCACCTGGCTACAACTTCCTTTAAGGTAGTTGTAGAGAGTGATCTGGTCTCCCCTCACCCTCCTTTTCTCCAGGCTGAATAACTCCAGTTCCCTCATCCACTCATCAGACTTGTGCTCCAGACCCTTCAGCACTTTGTTGCCTTTGGAGCACGTTCTTTGGATGTGCTCCAACACATCAATCTCCTCGTAGTGAGAGGCCAAAACTGAACAGATTATTCAAGGTGCTGCCTCCCCAGTGCCCAGTACAGAGGGACAATGGCTGCCTTGGTCCTGCTGGCCACATTATGTATGACACAAGCTAGTATGCCATTTACCTTGTTGGCCACATGGGCACACTTCCAGCTCATGTTCATCTGGTTGGTGACCAACAGCTCCAGGTCCTTTTCCAGTCCTGGGCAGCACTTTCCCCAAGCCTGTAGCGTTGCCTGGAGTGGTTGAGATCCAAGTGAAGGACCCACCATTGAGCCTTACTGCACTTAAGACAGTTGTCCTCTGCTCATCAATCCAGCCTGTCCAGTTCCCTCTGTAGACCCTTCCTACCCTCAAGCTGGTCCACACTCCCACACAACTTGGTGTTGTCTGTTAATTTACTGAGCACTCACTGAATCCCCTTGTCTCTCCCAAAAGAAGCGTGGCCAGCAGGGTGAGGGAGGGGATTCTCCCCCTCTACTCTGCCCTCGGGAGACCTCACCTGGAGTACTGGGTCCAGTGCTGGAACCCCNGGGTGATGGTTTCAAAATAGAGGGAGGGAGATTTAGATTGGAGATTAGGAAAAAGTTCTTTCCTGTGAGAGTGGTGGAGCACTGGAACAGGTTGCCCAGGGAGGTGGTGGATGCCCCTGGATCCCTGGAGACGTTCAAGGCCAGGTTGGATGAGGCCCTGAGCAAGCTGATCTAGTTGGGGGTGTCCCTGCTTCTTGCAGGGGAGTTGGACTAGATGACCTCTGGGAGTCCCTTCCAACTCTGGCCAGTCTAGGATTCTATGATTCTACTGATAAAGCTATTCAAGAGAACTGCCTCCAGTACCAATCCATGTGCAACACCAATTGTGACTGGCCACCAACTGGATTTCACTCCATTCACAAGTCTTTGGGCCTGGCCATCTGGACACAGTTTTACCAAGTGAAGAATATACCCACACAACCCATGAGTTGCCACTTTCTCCAGGACATGCCACATACTGATTTAATTTGATCTCCTCTGGTTCTTGAACTGGAGGAAACCAGTAACAGTCAATCCTTTTCCAGTCTCTCTATTCCTCTCACAATTTTACAACACTCTGTGTCTCCCAACAATCCATGAGGAATAGTTCTATTCTTTTTAATGATTCCTTCCTTTTGATCTTTCACATTGCCTTTATCCAGAAGAATATTATAATTCAGTTTATTGAGGTATTCAGATCTCATTTATCTTTATGACCTGAATTGAGCAGAAATGCTTGGCAGAAATATACTGGTCTGAACCTGACAGGGAAGGAGAAGTTTTCCTCAGCCCAGTGGCCTGTTCCAATGTCTGCATCACACAGTCACACCTGCACTGGCATCTGTTCCCACCCATTTTAGCAGCCTACTTTAATCAGATTAACACAACAGGCACAAAGGCACCCTTTAATTAAATTATGGATATCAAATTATGATCAGGTCCATTGTTTTTTTAACCATACTCCAGCCTTAACCCCCTGGAGGTAGGATTTCTACCATGACAGTCCCAGCCAAGATCCAAGGTCTGCTCTCTGTCCCTGAGGCCATATAAAAAGTTCTGAATTTTCACTATTAATCTCTTTTACTTCCAGAGGAAGGTAGACACATCCCAATTATCTTTGGGTTTAGTCTGTGCAATAAATTCCCCAAGAGTACCCAGGAATGGTTTGGGAAGGTGATAGCTGACCATGACTAAAACTGTGCCATGGATTGGTCTAACAGTTTACTAGGATTTAGCCACCATTGAGTGCCTGGGAACATTTACTAAATGTCAATTTACTAAAATTGTTGCAACCATCCAGATTTATGGTTGAAGAGGGACTAGATCAGGGACTTCTTCAGATCCATCAGGTTTCATTTGGTGAATATGAGAGACACAACTGTGCTTCTCCACAGCTGAGTCCCTGGTGAAAGACAAAAGCTTAACTATGCTCCAAATAGTTAATATTTGAGATTTAATCTGATATAAACTCAGGTGCAGCCAGACAGAGGAGTCTCTAGACTCTGCTTTATACTACAGTTCATCACCTATAACTCATTTCCTTCTACAGCTTTGTGGCTACAGGGTAGATTTATGAGCACGTACAAATTAGTTTCCAACTTTCAGGGTTATGTTTGCACATTAAATTTACTTCCATTCCTGAGAAGTTCCACTCATTTTCATTCTTCTTGCATATCTTCCTGAATTCCTGAGGCCATACTTTCTGTCTTCTTACCCTGCCAGAATACACTAAATCAGAGCTCCTTGTCTAAAGAAGATGCAACGAGGCGTAAGATCACTGTTCTCCTATCCTAAATTTATAATCAACAGGACACTGTTTACCAAAAGACCTTTCACTTGCTTGTAGTTATAGGAGAAAAAATGCCTTCAAGCCAAACAAGCTGTTGTAGAAAGGAAGAAAAATATTTCTGCAAAGACAATATCTGGCTTTGTGTTAAAATCCCGCTTTACATGTTCATCAGACAGCTAAAGTCAATTCATCTGCAGGTAGGATAGAAAATTGAGCAAGCTCCTGAGATCCTGAACTGCAAAGATGCATCCAGTAATATTGATTTAACAACTTCACCACAGAATTATTGAATCATGGAATTGTCTTGGTTGGAAGGGACTTTTTAGATCATCAAGTCCAACCATCACCATAACATGCCATCCACTACCAAACCATGTCCATCAGCACCAAATTAATCATCTCTGAAATACCTCCAGGAATGGAGACCCCACCACCAAACTGGGCAGGCCATTCCAATGCCTGACAACACACTCTGTGAAGAAGTTTTTCTTAATGTCCAATCTAAACCTCCCCTGGTGTAACTTGATGCCATTTCCTCTTGTTCTATCGCCCATCACCAGGAAAAAAAGGTCAGTCCCCATCTCTCTACAACCTCTTTTAAGGTAGTTGTAGAGAAATTAGGTCTCCCATCAACCTTCTTTTCTCCAGACTAAACAACCCCAGTTCCCTCAGCTCCACTAGCTAGTGGAAACATGATTGTCACCAGAGAATGAGCCCAATTCAACCTCTTCAGCAGCCAGCTGAAAACCATTGTTTCTGTGAGATTTTTTGCTTCAGCTTTCTTAAAATGAAAAGGTGTGAAGGATGTTCCTGAATCATGGAATCCTAGACTGGCTAGAGTTGGAAGGGACTCCCAGAGGTCATCCAGTCCAACCCCCTGCAAGAAGCAGGGACACCCCCAACTAGATCAGCTTGCTCAGGGCCTCATCCAACCTGGCCTTGAACGTCTCCAGGGATCCAGGGGCATCCACCACCTCTCTGGGCAACCTGTTCCAGTGCCCCACACCTCTCACAGGAAAGAACTTTTTCCTAATATCCAATCTATATCTCCCTCCCTCTATTTTAAACCCATCACCCCTTGTCCTGTCACAACAGGCCCTACTGAACAGCCTCTCCCCATCTTTCATGTAGACCCCCTTGAGGTACTGAAGTCAGGACTGAATCTGTAAAAACTCCTGAAGTTTAACCCTGTAAAAAATAAATAAGCAAATAAAAAGTAAGCAAAAACGGGACCAAATCAGAAGGAAAATTTTCTGGAGATTTGGCAGAGGAGAACAGAAAGTGGAAAATGCTAATAAAATTTTAGTTTCAGTGGACATGTGGGTGGTGTGGAGTGGATGGTTCTTCAGTTTTTTTTTTCAGACAGCAGAATTTATACTCAAAAGTTTTTCCTTTATCCTTGTTCCAACAAAGCATTTCTGTGCGTGTGCGTAACTTTGCGAGTCCATCACCATTCTCACAGAAACCAGTGGTACCATATGTTCCAAGATAAGCAAGCACTGAAGCACTTCAAACATTCAGGATTCAAAACAGAGCAGATACAACAAAGCAAGCATGCAATAAACACAATCCCTCACTCCTAAAAAGAACTTCCAAAATATTTGATGTTCCTTTTTGTTCTTTTCTGAGAAAAATCCCAACTCCTGGTGTCTGGCAATTTGGGGGAAACCTCAGATTTCACTGGAAACCAGGAGCATATTCCTAACTTGTGTAATTGCCAAGAAAGTCTCAAAAAGGCTACCATAAAAGTCCAAAGTCTTGACTTTTTGTTGATGAAAATGCTAATGATTATTAAGACAATTTTGTGACTTTTTAACCACAAGGGGTAAACCAGCAGAACTGCACAGCACCAAAAACTGCAGTCACAGATTTGCAGCATCTAAACACAGTGTCTGTCTTCACACTGAGGCAACAAAGGAGTGGGAGTGATGGGGAGAGAGCAGGACCTCCAGTTTTTAGGAGCATGGAGCTCTCAGGCTCAAACATTTGGTCTAACAGATAAATTATAGAATCATAGAATGATTAGAGTTGGAAGGGACTCCCAGAGGTCATCCAGTCCAACCCCCTGCAAGAAACAGGGACACCCCCAACTAGATCAGCTTGCTCAGGGCCTCAGCCAACCTGGCCTTGAACATCTCCAGGGATGGGGCATCCACCACCTCTCTGGGCAACCTGTTATGACAATTATTGTCATAGTGTTTGGAGTTAACATATTTTTAGGGAAGAATACCAGTCTTTTGGGATAAATGCAAGAGAATATCCATTGAATATCTTTACAGAATAAAATGTGGAATTATCAGGGCCTACTTGCTAAGGTAGAAGTTTATCTACAGCAGTGGTAGGGTCTGATTATAAATGCAAGGGCATATTCAGGAATGGCAAGGAGATCTAGAAAAACTCCACGCTGATACTAGGAGCCTGAGGAAAAAAAAAACCCTATTTTAATATTTTTGCTCTCTAGAATGAGATTTTGAACTGTGAGAAATTAACTTTTTGCTGTCACATTCTGGGAAATGGAATCTTAACTGTAGTTGCTGTGAATAGAAAATCTCATCCTTGCAATACCTCATGCCTTTTTTTCCTCAAAATTCTAAATATTGGCTAATTTCTCAGCTTGAAAAATACCAGTGTTGGCACTGGCAGTGGGTTCTAGTATCTTAAAAGGGAAACTGTGGCTTGGTCTTCAAGGAGGAAATTATGGTGCAGCTCACAGAATATTAAAGAATCCAAGACATCATAAAAGAGGATTTAAAATTATGAAACAAAAAGCCTGAAGCTTTGCAGAAAGAAAAACAATTACAACAAGACCTAGATAGGAAGAACCAAGGAAAAAAAAAACCAAAAATATTTAGTTTGCAAATTGGGAGCTTGAAAATAATAAAAACTAAAAAAAAAAATAATTGATAATTTCTGTTCCACCTAAAAACAAAAATTAAGTTTGCAAGACTGATGAGCTGTGTTTAGTGTGTTCATGCAAAAACATCCATCCAGTTGGTCAAAGAGACATATATATAAACTGAAATGTTAGATTAAAAAGTTACAGCTGCAAGGTTGGAGGGACAAGGGTAAACTGCAATTTCTGATTTGGGCTTGAATATAGAAGTCAATATTGAGGGAACACAGCCTGCTGAATATTTAATAGATGTGAAAATGAAGGTTAGCATTGTTGTTGGGTTAAATCTGGCAAAACTGTGGGACAGGCAGAGTGACAAAACTGAACCTCATGGTTTAGTGCTAATGGAGGTGGTCTCTGGAGAATGTGTACAGCTCCAGAAGTGGGAAAATGTGAGTCTGAAAGTTAGACTGCAATAGGAGATAGTCCAGTGAGGTGGTGAGCTCATAATCAGTCTGGATTTGCAGATGGCTAATGACCTTGTGAACGGTGCCCAGAAAAGCTGTGGAAATTCCTTTCAAAGATGTGGTCCATTTGAAGCCAATTATTTGTAGGCAATCTCTTTGCAGTACATAAGGGTTCTTGCTGCCAGAAACAGAAACTGTTACACCAGTTATGTTCAGAATAGTTGTCCAGGATAGCTGGAAAATGCCAGAAGACCTCAGATTTTTGGATTTTAACTGTCAAAATTCTCAGTGCCCAGAGGCAAGTGGAAAGACCTGTCTCCAACCTACTGGACTGGTCATGTTAGTGCATCTTTATCTGCTATTAAGTGAGCCAAGGCTAGCTGAATAAATCAACCCAATTCATTTAGATTGAAATGAGCAAAGAAATCATTGTGTGAGCACCTAAACCAGTGTTTTCAAGAAGGAAAATATATCTTTTAACCATGGAGGAGGTAGACTGTGAAGGAACAGTGAACAATTCCTGACTCAGAGTAGCTATAACCTCCTGGCTGCTTCACACAACCTAAATTTTCTTCCCTGAGTGTTTCAATTTACAGTAGGTAAATATTATTTTAATATTAGGTAAAATGAATCAAGTACTAATTATTTTTCACAATCCATGATCTTCTGGAGAGTATGGGCAGTCCCAATCTGCAGTGAGAGACAATAAGGCAGAGAGAGAGAACATGAGTTACTCCAGCTTATATAGTAGCCCACTGTTAGGATCTGTCAGGGGACTCATTGCATGTGGAAGTCACAGAATCACAGAATCACAGACTGGTGGGGGTTTTAAGGGACCTCTGGAGATCATTTAGTCCACCCCCCTTCCAGAACAGGATCCCCTCGGGCAGGATGCACAGGACAACATCCAGGATCATAGGTTTTGAATGTCTCCAGAGATGGAGACTCCCCAACCTCTCTGGGCAGCCTGGCCCAAGGCTCTGCCACCCTCCCAGGAAAGAAGTTCCTCCTCAGGGTTAAGTGGAACTTCCTCTAGTCCGGTTTGTGCCCATCACAACTTGTCCTGTCCCTGAGCACCACTGAAAAAAGACTGTCTCCATCCTCCTGACCCCACCTCTCAAGGATTTATCAGCATTGATAAGATCCCCCTTCAGTCTTCTCTGGACTAAAAAGTCCCATAGTGCTCAGACATATACAGAAAAGAAAGAAAATAGCTGTGGACAACCTCAGGGTTTTTAGATATCAAACTCCAGGCTCTGTTCTGAGAAGTGTAAATCACTGGAAATACATGTGGTTCCTCAAGGTCCATTTCAAAGTTGCTTGGACCAGAATTTGTCTTTTCAGCCTTCACATTACTGCACATAATTCCCACATGAAAGTGGGTAGTTTCACTCATTTCAGGAGTCTCAGGTCGTGTAGGTGCTGGAGCAAGGGTCCCCTTCCTCTTCTCTTGATGTCACAGAGATTTCATATCACCACTGCCCATAATGGGGAGATTTACAGCTCTCATTACACACCAGAGGAGTTAAAGGCCATACACCTCATCAGGACCTGTTCCCAGTTTATAGCTGCCACCCACCAGCCCCACTAATGATCCCAGATAATCACTCCTTGAATGTTCCCAGTCACCTTGACTTACTCTTCCCTTGAGTCATGCTATGAGTATATACAACATGGTATGCAGGAGGGAAAAAAAAAAAGAAAAAAAGGAGGAAAAAAAAAAAGCAATTTCTTGCATCTGGTTTTAATTACATTCTTTTTTAATTAAGTTCTGTGGTTTTAATATCAATAACCCTGGATGGAAAGTCTTGCTTTGCTCGGCGTTTGTTTCCCATAGAGGCAAATATTGCATTTCACTTACCCATCGCCTGTGACCTCTGACAGTCTCTGTCAAATGCCACTAGAAGCCACCGAGCTCCAGGAGATCATGGATCACACAGACTTGATAGCTCAGTATCCTCTTATTTACCTTGAGTCAACTGCAAAGTCTTCTCTCTCTTCTCTTTTCCACACAGTATGGAAGAGGATTTTGGAGGACACTAACACAGGAATGTAACAACATTCAAGGACTTTTACCTGGCTAGGAAAAAAAAAAAAACAGACACTCCATCACTAAATATGAATGGATTAAAAGGTTTTATTGAACTTCAAGTTTGAGGCAATCTTTATCTGTGAGAGATGTGGGACAAGACTTAGCAGGTCATCTATATCTCCAAGCTCTCTGCAAGAGCTGGCACTGCTCACTGTACAAGAGGGAGTGCATGCCAGGACCAGGCTCTTGTGTCCTTACAGTGTTTTCAAGAGTGACAATGAGCAGAGTAGATATGTCAAACCTGGGCTTTTAAAGTTGTTGAAGTGTAAAGAATTGTCTAACCTATGAGTGAGGATGTACATAGCACGTGAACAAGTACTGTCCATCGCCAAAATGAGGTGGGTTTGCAAGCTCAGGGGACACTTCCATTTTCAGAATCATAGAATCATAGAAT
>VXBZ01012096.1:46954-60345 GCA_013399135.1 Heliornis fulica | reverse complement strand
ATTTTTATTATTATTAATATTAATATTTTTGTTTTTTAGTTAGAAATGCAGATTGAAATTGTGTTGGTTCAAGATTAAATATTATTTTCTTTCCTTTTTTCTTTTCAGTTCCCAGGAAAAATCCTTTCTGCAAAATACAAGAGTTTGTTTTGCTTAAAAAAGAAGCCCACAAAAGTTGTATCACATACTAATGGGAAAGGAAAATTTGTGATCATCGTTAGTTCCTAAATTTGATGGGGAAAACAGGTGCCCAGTTTTAGTGAGTTACTTAAATAACCTACTTGGCATCAGTTAGTAGAAGACCCAACCACTTCTGACTCACAGCTCAGTGGATCTCACTACTGTATGACACTCTCCCTCTGCAGATGCCTTTCAGGAATGAGTGGGGCAGGTCTTGAAGGGCTGATGTGTTGGACATCCACCTCTGGCCACACCACTGGTAACACACATAAGGAATGACTCAGCTTAGTCTCAGCAGTAGAAGACTCTCAGATAAGCCTTTGTTGGCCATAAATACTAAGACATAAGTGTGTTCAGACAGTTTTTCTCACACAGTTACTCTCAGATGCAGTTTGTTTTTGTAGTCAGGTCAAAGCCAGCTTCTCCACCAGCATAGCTCCCCATGTCAGCCACATAGGCACTAACAAGTACTTTTCAAAGGAGGAATAAGCACTTTTGTCACATACTCAAGGTTGTCTTCTGCTAAGTCTATGAAAGAAGCCAAAGAGCTCTGTTTAGACACATGCTTCTACATCAGGTGTGCCATGCATGTGGTGGACCCTGGGTTCACATCTTCCCCTCCCATTTGCTTTGTCCTTGCCACAGCATGTGCCCTTACCTTCTAGTTGCAAACCTGGAAGCAAGATTTTAGCTCTTTCTTTCTGGTCCTCCATCACCCCAATTAGTATTTTTCATCTTCCCAGCACCAGGACCAAGTTCCTCTTTCCTTTTTCTCCTCCTTCCTGAGGAAAGGAATTGCTTAAAAGTTTAAATACTGTGAGTCATTCCCCTTTGCCCCCTTTCCTCTTTCCTGCTCTCCCTTCCCCCACCATCCCAACTCTTGGAGTATAAATCATTTTCTGTGGTCTGCAGCTCAGCTGGAAAAACTAACAAAATGGGTCTATAATGTCACCAGCATCTAATTTGGTGGATTTATGGGGTCTGGCCTTAAGCACTTGCTGCTTTACAGTGTGAGTTCACTCCTGCAGGAACACCCTCCAGACTACAACTCTTTATCCATGACTGTGGCTGTCCACAGTCCCTTGGGCTTTGCAATAGGCAGATGCCTCTCTTTTAGAAAATGGGAACTCTCCTCTCTGTCCCACCCATTGTCCCTGCCTGATGGACCCAGAAGAGGAAATGAAAACATTCCTTCAGCCAGGAAGGGCTTAGCAGTGGTGATGTGCTGGTTGCAGCAGGCAAATGTGGTAATAAACTATGGCATTGTTGAGGTTCATGTATTGAGCAGGAGATCATAGAATCATAGAATCATAGAATGATTNTCTCCAGGGATCCAGGGGCATCCACCACCTCCCCGGGCAACCTGTTCCAGTGATCCACCACTCTCACAGCAAAGAACTTTTTCCCAATATCCAATCTAAATCTCCCTCCCTCTATTTTAAACCATCACCCCTTGTCCTGTCACAACAGGCCCTACTGAACAGCCTCTCCCCATCTTTCTTGTAGGCCCCCTTGAGGTCCTGGCAGAGCGCTAGAAGGTCTCCCCGGAGCCTCCTCTTCTCCAGGCTGAACAGCCCCAACTCTCTCAGCCTGTCCTCGTAGGAAAGGTGCTCCAGCCCCTTTATCATCTTTGTGGCCTCCTCTGGACCCTCTCCAACTGGTCCATGTCCTTCTTGTGTTGGGGATTCCAAAACTGGACACAGTTACACAGCTGGAACTCTGCTTAGGCTTCCTCACAGAGACATGCCCTTTCCTTTTTACCCTTTTTATTTCTTGGATCTAGCTTGATCACATATAGGGGAATCACCAAACAGGACAAGTGTTTTCCTGAGGGTGTGCTTGTGTACAAGTCCTTGCTTTCTAAGGAGCTGGAAGGTCTCATTCCCTGTGGCACAGCTTGACCTAGGCAAAGGAAGCCAAAGTTGTTGTGTAACCAGGCGTTGGCAAATATCCCTCAGCTGAAACCCTTCTGGCTGCAGTAGCACTGTGACCACCTTCCAGGAGGAGCCTGTCCCCTGGAAGACCCAGTGCTGGTGAGCATTAGCTCTTACAGTCCATTAACACCCTGGCATTTGCCCCAGAGGAACTAGTTTTATGTTCTTTTGAGCCAAACCATGCATCCAAGCCAGCTGCTGCTGAACAAGCCTATGTTCAGGTCCCCCACTCTGTTACCAGACACGTAGTATTGAGACCCACCATCTGCAGATTCGGATCAGAATATCTATGACCTGTGGGCTGTGGACACTGGATAACTGTGAAGAGGCTCAAAGTGGCAGTGATGGGGTGCTGGGAGTTAAATTTGCTGGTTCTAAGCTGCCACTGCATGGGTGGAAGCTCTGGAGGGGCAGAAGCATGATGTCCACAATGCTTGGAGTGTAGGACAGAAACCAAACTGGCTCTANGAGGCTGAGGGAGCTGGGGGTGTTTAGTTTGGAGAAGAGGAGACTGAGGGGAGACCTTATTGCTCTCTACAACTCCCTGAAAGGAGGTTGCAGTGAGGTGGGGGTTGGTCTCTTCTCCCCAGTAACAGGTGACAGAACTCGAGGTAATGGCCTCAAGCTGCGCCAGGGAAAATTTAGGTTGGATCTTAGGAAGAACTTCTGTCCTGAGAGAGTCCATTGGAACATTGGAACAGGCTGCCCAGGGAGGGGGTTGAGTCCCCATCTCTTGAGGTGTTTAACAGACAGGGAGATGCGGTGCTTGAGGACATGGTCTAAGGGTAGACTTGGTGGCGGTAGGTTAATGGTTGGACTGGATGATCTTAGGGCTCATTTCCAGCCTTAACAATTCTATGATTCTATGATTCTATGATTCTATGATTTCTTTTTTCTCAGCCATCTTCTCACATCTGTGATGGCACAAGGGTGTGTATGTGTGTCTTGTACATGTATAGGTATTTATATCCTGGGTATAAAACCTGGGATAATTCAGATACCAGGATCTGAAGTGAGGAGGTGTTGGCTCCCTTTCCTACGCTTCCACTTACATATTTGCTATTTGGATGTATATCTTTTTTTCCAGTATAAACATACTTCTGGACAGAAGTATGTGCTGCAGCACAGGTCAGGAAAGGGATGACAGCTCTGATTTTCATGCCTTTTCCCTCCTTTAAGCATTTAAAGCAGTTTTCTTCTCTGTCCACTGCCCCTTCTCCCAGGGGCATCACATCTCATGGAAACCAGCAATGGTTTGTAAGGTCCTCTTTGAGGGACAACCTCTTTGGTACCTAAGCTATATGTGGCATGTTTCTGCCTCAAGTCCCTGCATGTAAAGCTGCAGGGATGTCTGGTTCAATCTTTCTTTAGACACTCAGAAGAAGTGAGTGTAATACACAGCTTTTTCCATCAAATAATGTGGATGCAAATCCTTGTGAAGATTCCTATTGAATCTAGTTATTCTCCCCACCTTTGGAGCCTATAAAACTTAACAGGCTCATGGGAAAGGGAGTATTGCAACCCTCAAAGGATGGGGAAACTGAGGAATGGCTTGTGGATGGGAACCTACCCAACACTGCACCACAAATGTCTGGAAGAGCCAGAAGGAGAAGCCAGATCTGTGGACTCTGACCAGTTTACGTATGTGCACAAACCACAGAGACTGCCCAGAATCACTTCTGAAACCCACAGAATGCCCACAGCTCCTGTTGCTGTGCCAACACCACGCTGAATGATGTTACTGATGAAGTTTGCCCTTCCTGTCATGTTCATTTCTGAGGAGATTGTCTTATGGTAAGGGCACTGATCTAAGATTAAGGAGGAAAAAGGGAGAAAATAGTGGGTTTTGTGAAAATTTTTTGGTAGATTTAAGAAAGTGCATGCCAGCATTAATTTATGTTCAATTAGAAATATTTTGATTTTCTATTCATTGAAGAATGTCACCAGAAATTAATTTTTAAATTCTATTTTTTTTTTTTTGACAAAAACAAATTGAAAACTTTTCTATTTACCAGATGAAATATGGTGGCATTTTTTTCTCTATCAATTATCTCCTAAAGGAAAATATGTGATGCTGGAATTTTATATTACAAAAAACAAACAAACAAACAAAACCCCAACCAAACAAAAAGACCACTGACAAATAAATATATCTTCCTTTTCCTCCAAAACTTTAGTAACCCAGGTTTGTTCTCACCAGACCCATTCTCATCAGAGCAGTTGCTCAGACAAATGAACCCATTAGAGGGAATGACACCCCAATTTTTGCAACAGTAAAGCACCCTCCCCACCATTTTTTTGTTCATCAGTTCTTCATCAACCAAAAGATCCACCACCATTCCTCCTTCTCCATGGTGATACGTGCAGCAAATGGCTCAATTTGTGGCTGGTAATACTGATGTCATTTAAACAGCTGCCTCTACAGAAGCCAAGTCCTTGCTATTAAATAACCTTTCTGTCATTCCTTTGGAGCTCTGGAAAGCCTTTTAGAGTAGCAAGGAGCAAAATTAATGCGACAGCCGTGTCTATATTATATGCTGCCATTAAAGTCTCTCGTCTCGGGGTCTCAGACTGTTTAACAAAGCTGAATTCTGCCAAAAGCTGAGAAAGTTATTACTTTTTAGTACATGGAAAATGGGAATAGTAGTAATGGAGTGGGATTCATCTTGTTTAGGATCAGTCATTGAAAAGGTCTTAGGTAAATCTGAGATCTGGAGAAGAGGAGGCTCCGGGGAGGCCTTCGAGCGGTCTGCCAGGACCTCAAGGGAGCCTACAAGAAAGATGGGGAGAGGCTGTTCAGTAGGGCCTGTTGTGACAGGACAAGGGGGGATGGGTTTAAAATAGAGGGAGGGAGATTTAGATTGGATATTAGAAAAAAGTTCTTTGCTGTGAGAGTTGTGGAGCACTGGAAGAGGTTGCCCAGGGAGGTGGTGGATGCCCCTGGATCCCCGGAGACGTTCAAGGCCAGGTTGGCTGAGGCCCTGAGCAAGCTGATCTAGTTGGGGGTGTCCCTGCTTCTTGCAGGGGGGTTGGACTTGATGACCTCTGGGAGTCCCTTCCAACTCTAATCATTCTATGATGCTATGATCTCTGTAGCCAAGGGCCACAGGCATCTCCAGAAGATGATCTGCCTGATGTGTATTAAGGCAAGATGCATCAAAGCTCTGCAGGTCTCTTTTTGACTTCCTAGAGTGTGGAGGGAGCCAGAAGGACTGGGCTTAGACCATCTGCCTAACTTCAGTTGGCTAAAGATGGCAAGGTGAATGCAGTCCAAGGTGGCAGGGAAATAAGGGATATGTTGAATGCATTACCTCACCTCCTTTCATTGCTTATTTCTTAAGGTTTTGTTTTTGGGCTGGTTTTTTTTTTCTTTTTTCTTTTTCCTTGCCCTGCTCCTGGTTTAGGGTGGTTGCAGCAGGTGGATTCTTCCTTATTAACCAGTTGTTGACCTCAGGACTAAAGTGAAATTGTAGCATGCAGTGATGTCCAACAGCAACAAGATCCAGTTTACTGTGATCAACCACACAGAATTACACTTCCTGAGGCTCGTGGCCTTCCTTTGACACATCCAAACTCCTCTAGAGCTGGTGCAAGTGACTTCTGCCATCGTTGGGTGCTCATGAGATGAAATTGATCTTTGAGACTTCAGCCATCGCTGAGTCTGTGGGCGCTCAAGAGATGAAATCGATCTTTGAGACCCTTTTTTTTTTTTTTGATGATGATCAGGAGGCAGGAAGGAAAGACCTGAGAAGTGAAATTGTCTCAACAAATCCCTCAGGGACATCCTACTCCCATAGCAGCCCTTGCAGCACCGGAGTGCATTTCCCTGTCAACACCCTCAGAGAGAAATCTGAGCCCCGGTGTTTAAAGCCAGATGCTCAGCTTCCTTCCCTGCCTGCACACATGCCAATCTGTTAGGCTGGCCTCCTGCCTGTTCCCAGGTGCTGTGCCAGGATCAACAAGCCCCAGATACCAAGGAAAGAGAGGTGGCCTGGGAGAGCCCCTCGAAACCCTTGGGCTGACATACCTTCTGAAAGAGGATCCTCACAGCAAATGGCTGCCCCGTGCTTCATGGTGAGGAACATGAGCGGTTTGACGACTCCATGTCTGGCCTGCTTTGCTATTTTTGTACCTAGCAAGGGCCCAAGTTACTGGATGAGAGGACAGGCTCTTTGCCATATTTGGAAGAACAAAGCCCTGGGGGCAGACATGGTGCTGCTGGATTGTGTTATGGTCAGATGGTTCCTTTCAAGCCATGTAGTGGTGTGACTGGTTGAGACACTGAGCTGGGACTGGTGCATGAGGGTCCTGTTGTTCCTGTAGCACTGCAGTGCTCTTTTGGCCTTGACCAGGTGTCTTTGCTGTGTTCTCATTCATACCATTTGTCTTTTCATAGAATCATAGAATTGTTAAGGCTGGAAATGACCCCTAAGATCATCCAGTCCAACCATTAACCTACCGCCACCAAGTCTACCCTTAGACCATGTCCTCAAGCACCGCATCTCCCTGTCTGTTAAACACCTCAAGAGATGGGGACTCAACCCCCTCCCTGGGCAGCCTGTCCCAATGCTTGAGGACTCTCTCAGGACAGAAGTTCTTCCTAATATCCAACCTAAATTTTCCCTGGTGCAGCTTGAGGCCATTTCCTCGAGTTCTGTCACCTGTTACTGGGGAGAAGAGACCAACCCCCACCTCACTGCAACCTCCTTTCAGGGAGTTGTAGAGAGCAATAAGGTCTCCCCTCAGTCTCCTCCAGAATAAACAAAACCCTTTTTAGACAGGGTGGCCCCATCCCTGGAGACACTGAAGGTCAGAGTTTGATGAAGCTTTGAGTAACCTGACCTAGTGCAAGGTGTCTCTGCTTACTGCATGGGATTGGACTAGATGGCCTTTGAAGGTCCCTTCCAACCCAACACATTCAATGAGTCTATAATTCTAAGTCAGGTGGTATTTTTCATACAGTAACTCACACAGTAAGACCTGGATCCCAGTTGAGGCTCTGATAGGCTCCTCCAAGAAGCATCCAGGTTTCTTAGCTCCTCCAAGAAACACAACTATTGGAAGACTTCCCATTATGAAGGAGTCCTAGCCCCAGATATACCTGACTCCTGCAGAGACTCCAGAAATAAATACAGGAGAATAGAAGCCCATATAGCCCAGCAACCTGTCTTTATCAGTCATCAGCAGTAAAAATCTAGAAGAAGTTGAATTACAGAAATCTTCCTGGGTCATGTTTTGAAATTAAAATTTTAGGGATGTGCTGATGTGTTTGCTGCCCATTGTGGACTCACCTTTTGGGTGCTTGTCTGTGTAAACACTGGAAGAGGCTGCCCAGAGAGGTTATGGAGACTCATTCTCTGGAGACATTCAAAACCTGCCTGGACATGTTCCCATGTGACCTACTCTAGGTGATCCTGCTCAGGCAGGGGGGTTGGACCAGTGATCTTTTGAGGTTCCCTCCAACTCCTGACATTCTGTGATTCTGTGATTCTGACACTTTTTTTTTTCTTTCTGGTCTTCACAAAGTCCTGTATTTACACATGTCACAGTTTTCACTGAGCTGTGGATAGCTCTGTATGAAATTAATATGGAATAAACTGCTTTCAATGTGGTTTTTTTTCCTACTTGCAGAGAGAGTCCTTCATGCTAACAGTAGGGATCCCCATAAACTAGACTACACCTTCATACATAGCAACTAGGGCTTGTGAAACTCAAACTCATATTTTCTTTGGGAAAGATACCACATGGAGAATGAAATTCTGATGAAAAAGATTGGATAATCAAAAGATTATCCATGATGATGCCAGATTTAAGCATCACAATAGAATGGGAAAAGCATATTTGGCATTCACGTGAGGCCAAGACAACAAGAAGACACATCTTCACATAGATCTGGAAATGAGGAAGGGTCTAGTCTGGTAGGTTTTCTCTAGTCATTTCACTAGGGCACAGTAAGGAACTACACCTTTCAGTGTGTTGGCTTTACAGTAGACTTAAAAAGCAAGTAGGGAGGGAAAGGAAGGCTGAGTAATGGACTTACAGGTCTACTATTTTACTCTGTCCAAAGTGGAAAGCATCCCAAACTAAAGTACCTTGCTGCAGCTTCGTTTTTGTGTGTAGGATACATCTCACCTAACTTCAGCCAAATGAAATAATTTCCCTATGAGTAGTTGTCCAGTCCTTCCCCCTGCTTCATAGCAAGGACACCTCCAGGAGGAAAGTGTTTCCACCAGGCTAAAATACCTATCAGAAGATGGGATGAACCAGCTGTCATCATCTGAGTGGAGCTTGCACTCCTTCTGTGGTACCTGGGGTGTAATTATCTTAAGAAGGTGTCTAGGAGAGGACAATTGACTTGCTCCCTGGACCTCCAGCTTCATAGCAAGCCAGGAGAGATGTCCTCCAGGAGAGACCTCCTCAAGGGAGCTATCTTTCTCCACTAATTACAAAGGGAGCTTGGGGTGATTAGTTCAGCCACGTTGTAGATCATGAATCTTACCCTCTTATACTTCACCTCTGCATCATCAAGGAGGGTCTCCAAGAGAGACAAACTCTCTGCCTGTAGCACCCAGTCCTGTATTGTTCAAACCAAGAGCTCTCTCTTAACTGCTCTGCATATCTACTGGGACAATACTGGAAGCTTACTGGGAGTACTAGCCTCTGCTTGCTGTCTTCCAGAGGATATGAGACCTCTTTCTAATGAACCATTTCTGGATTTCTGATCAGCATTTTGGGTTTCTGTTTCTCATCAACTGTGCATCACAAATCTGACCAGATAGTTGGCTTCCTTTTTAAAACATTTCCAAGTAAAAACAAAATCTGAGGCTTAATTATACAGTAGTAAATTACCCATTGAAAACTTCTGTTCATGAAAAACAGAGCAATTTCATCTCCCAACACCACCACCTCCACCCTTGGAATAAATCCTGAGAAGTATAAATAGTGTGAAGCCAGAGAATTAGGGGGGGATACTAAACACTGGGACTCTTGTTCTGTAACACTGAAGTGTGAGAACTGAGGAGGGTGAGTCTGTCTGGGTGAATCATGAGCTGCCTGTATTTTGCTTACAGCCCATTCCTTAATGTATAGTCTCACTGCCTTTAAAAGTTAGTCTGTTCCCCTGCAGACAACCCAGCAAGCAGAGAATCCAATGCTTTGGGATTTTCTATGAAAAAAAAAAAGAGAAATAACATTAATTGAACATATGTTTTGATATACCAGTTGGAGGGTGAACTTCTAATTAATGCCAGCTCGTAGTGATGTGGGCCAGGGGAGGGTACCACTGATTACACCTCTACCAATTAAATATTTAAAGGGCTCTACTCTGACACTAAGCTGGGCTCAGATAGTCTGTGTCTATTTCTAAGTCTTAGCTCCCAAATCAGAATTGGCTCATGCAAGCAGTCAGTGTGAAGTAGTATCTATCTCACACTAATTTCAAGGCATATTTTAAAATTAAGTTTTTTTCAGTGTTTTTGCATCGTGCTGGGCCCATACAGCAGATGGGCTGGCTCACTGCTAGCTGATCTCCAGGCTTTCACCTCTGCCTGGACTGGAAAATTAAACTATTATATATGATTTATTGTCTTTGTCTTCATAAAAGCTGGACATGATTCAACCACCAAGGTATGTTAATATATTGAAATTACTTATAGGATTCATCTTCCTGACTTCAGAACTGAAAAGATTTGTAACACAAAGAACCTGTGTGTTTAACCTCTCTCCATAGCTGATAAAAGAATCTGCAGATGGCAATTCTTTTCACTAGTGATGATTTCTAAAATGTATCAGCCTTGCTTATGCTTGTATTAAAAAATCAAGGACATTTCAATTTTTTGATTGACCTTATTTTTTTGCATTTATTGTTGATATGCATTAGAATGTAGCTAACAGGGAAGGGGCACATAAGTCAGTAAAAAAAACCCAAGAATGAGTAAAAATGGGTAGGGACATTTTAAATCAATTTTGCCTTGACAGCTGTCACAACATGGTTGATTTGGTAAAATATTGAGTGATAAAAGAATAAATCAGTGATTTTAAATTCATGGACATATGCAACAGAGATTTATCTCTGCTACTGCCAATGCCTCCATCTTATTAAGTCATCCCATTCCTTTACAGCTGATGAATACTGGTTAGCACAGACATAGAATTATAGATATACTTTTTTTGAGTGATTTTTTGAGATCTCTAGTCCAACTGGCCACTCCAAGCAGGAATAATAAAAGTATTGTTGGTATTATCATTGGACATATCATCAAGGTCCACACAAAAGAATCATTATGCAAATGGACTTCATGTGTGATAGTAAACATGGGTGATACTCAGACATAGTCAGGTTGCATAAGGGTGAGCCAAACCCAAGAGCTCGGGGTTGAAAAGTCACACAAACATGCACATCAAATTTCTATGCTCTCTAATTCATTTATCTGCATCTAAATCATAGAATCATAGAATCACAGACTGGTTTGGGTTGGAAGGGACCTTAAAAGTCATCTAGTTCCAACCCCCTGCCATGAGCATGTGGGGAGCATGACACTTTCTCTAGGCCNGTGAAAGGGCCATTAAAAATCCTCCTCGTCCCACCCCCCTGCCATGAGCATGTGGGGAGCATGACACTTTCTCTAGGCCAGGTTGTCCAAAGCTCCATCCAACTTGGCCTTGAACATTTCCAGGGATGGGACCCAGTGCCTCACCACCCTCAGAGTAAAGAATTTCTTCCTAATGTCTAACCCTGCCCCCTTTTCAGCTTGAAGCCATTGTCCCTTGTCCTGTCACTGCATTCTCTGTTGAATAGTCCCTTTCCAACTTTCCTGTAGGACCCTTTCAAGTATTGGTAGGCCGCAATCAGGTCTCCCTGGAGCCTTCTCTGCTCCAAGTTGGGCACCTCTCCCCAGCCACTCTCATGGAGAGACTATTCCTAATTAATCCTCTTTACCAATTGGAAAACAGAAGTATAAGGAGAAATAAAGCCCAAGAGGCACTGCAGCAGTGTCTTTACCTAAATATTTCCATTATCTTATGTTTAGGTTATAATACAGATTTTCAGGTTTCGGTGGTATTGTGTTTCCTCCCCCCCCACAGGAATTAGACACATTTCACAAGTCACAAAACCAGAACCAAAGAGCCCAATTTCCCATTATGAGTTGATTTTGATGGAGTATTTTACCAAGGGCACATTGTCAACCCTGCAGCACAGCACATGACTATGCTTTAGCAAAGCTACAAGCACAATAAATAGCAAAATAAAGAAATAAAAACAACTAAAAGATAGAAAGGAGACAGAGGCAACACTTTTGACTTGCTCTGTGTGCTCTTAAAGTTTACTCTTGCCTGAGGTGTGTGCACAACCTTGCTTCACAAAGCCAAAATGCCTCCTTGCTGTCCTTTCCCAGCAGCCAAAGGCAGCCCTCAAACAGGCTTTCTTCCCTTTGCCTTTCATGTTGATGAGAAGGACAGGTTGGTGTTAGCAATCCCTCTGCAGCTCTGGTTTGATGCCTTGCTGAAGGGTGATAACATTTCACCGCTGAAAGGTGGAGGGGTGATTAGCAGGGATATAATGAATATAAGTGTGTGGTAAGGAATGCTTGGTCACTGATGTCCTCAAAGCCTCCATTGTTGTTCATACAAAGGGTAACAATTTGTCCCTCTGAAGCACTCAGATACAGATCTTTTGCCATCTCTCCAGAGAACCATCCACACAGGGCTGCCTGAAGGAGATACAGATCAGCCTCACTGCTTCAGCCTGCTGGAACAGCTTCAGAGGGCGTCAGATGTCAAAAGCGGCACGGAGCCTCCCTGCATCACCACATCTTGTCAGCTAAAGTCTCCACACGGGCCTCTAAGAGTTCACTTATGCAGGTACTGGTAAAAGATGCTAAGCTTCATGTTGCAGTGATATTCTTGGTAATCCCTCCAGGTAGAACTTTCTTTGGGAAGGGAATTCCTCATTCTGGGATCTTGCTCTTTGTTAGGATAAGCCAGGTGAGAGAAGTTCAATTCACTGTGTAATTGTACAAGTTTACACTGTGTGGCCTGCTCTGACTTGGGCAGAATGAAACCACAGCCAAACTGGAGATCTGAAAAGATCCTCTTTGATCCAGAAAACTTTCCAATAAGCCTTGGGAGTCCTGCCTATATTCACCAGGACAGCAATCCCTTCCCCCATTGGAGTCTTCCTGACCTGACCTGACCTTGATGCAATGCCCACCAAAAGATATTTCTAATGTAGAGCATGAGATCAAAATTTAAGCCCCAATTTTCTTGGGACCAGCTTCCTACTGGCTCAGGGTTCAGACATCTGGGTGGTACTCCCAGTTTTTACAGGCAGTGGGAGATGTGACCTGGTCCTTGTATGGTTAGATGCTTTGATAGCATGGATCAGCATAATTTCTGCTGGGCTGTGTTTATTTTCACCAGCTTGGGATCAATTCTTAGTATTTTTAAAGACATTGAATGAAATTTTGGCCACCAGCAAGGCACTGCCGTGGGCTTTCATGTGATTTGCCATCTCTCTTCCAAGAGAAGCAACTTCAAAATTAAAAAATAAAATAAAAATAAAAAAAAAAGAGAGAGGAAAGGAAAAATGGATCCATTAGAACTGCAAGATCTGAGTTTAAAAACCAGAGAAAACAGATTGAATGACTGTCTTTTCAACATGTCCCACTCCAGAAAGTGGAGGAGGATGTGGCTTGTCTTTGTTTTATTCACTGAGCAATTGTTAAATAGGTTTATTCCAGCTTTAATATTCATATGAACTCCACTTGATGCATCAGTTCATGGGGTCAGAACACTTCTGGTCCTGGATTAACTTCCTTTTTTTCTTTTTCCTCAGTGAGAATTTATGACTGGTGATTCAGAAAGTGAACTGGTGTTTATTTTCCTTTTCCTATGATACTCCACACTGCCTATGTTCCAGGAAACATGACATAGCTGTTATTGCTAGAAATGAGAGTTCTGCCAGTGGTTTACATTCACAACTGGCTTCTGAAGGATGGAATTCCTGGCAGTGCTCCTCAAACTGTATAGTTTTGTCCCTTGCAATACTCCTCAGCACTCTTTTTTTTTGTTATTTTTTGAGAGGTTTTTGGTTTTGGGGTTTTTATTTTTTCAAAATTTGCAAATCCAAACAGAAGATAATTAAGAATTAGCACTTAGGACTGGGGATTGGGTGCGTTTCTCATCTCCTCACTTTGATTAATCTCTGAAACAATTTAATGCATTCCCCAATGTTTGTGTTCTGCAAAATCTGGAAGAATTTGCATCCTTTTATGGTGT
>VXBZ01012096.1:19182-38585 GCA_013399135.1 Heliornis fulica | reverse complement strand
ATATATATATATATAAAAGGCATGAGGGCAGGAGTCTTTTTATGACCCCTGAAATCAGTTGCACATGTCTGGGGAATCTCTTGCTTAGCTGAGGAAACTGTCAAAACACTACTCCTGACTCCAGTCAGCTCTCTGGGGAGTTATCTGGGCCTACTGACTTGCAAATGCATAACTCTAGGAGATGATATTAAACACCATTTTTCATTGCAGGTGGGTTGGAAACTTGTTTTCTCATGATATGAATCCAGCTTCCTTTGCCTTGCTAAATACAGAACACAAATATGTGTCGACTGCCCCACCATCATTCCTCAAAGCTTGTTCATCCACGTCTGGAAAGGGGCATTTATTTTTATTACAACGTCTGTCTTTTCCAGAAATATTCAAAACAAATTCCTGGGGTCCTGGGAGCTGTGGAATGTGGCTTTGCTCATTGTATTTCTCCATTTAATGCCTTCAAAAATGATTGGCCTCGTGCCTTCTCCCCCTTTCCCTCACCAGATTTGAACCTGGAGTGTGCAGGAAACAGGGCTGATAGATCGTGGTGGTTTTCTCCTTCCCTACCTGCCTCTTCCTGTCACCAGATGAACCCACTGGTAGAACCACACAGAGGTGTAGAGCCCCCCAAGGAATTAGGTGCTACAAGATTTCTGAATATTGCTGAGTGGTCAGAGGAGGGAGAAACAGAGGTGTTATATTTATATATTCACATGTTACAGGTCAAGGGAGGGGATTCTCCCCCTCTACTCTGCCCTGTCAGACCTCACCTGGAGTACTGTGTCCAGTGCTGGAACCCCCAACAGGAGAAGGACATGGACCAGTTGGAGGGTCCAGAGGAGGCCACAAAGATGGTAAAGGGGCTGGAGCACCTTTCCTACGAGGACAGGCTGAGAGAGTTGGGGCTGTTGAGCCTGGAGAAGAGGAGGCTCCGGGGAGACCTTCTAGCGCTCTGCCAGGACCTCAAGGGGGCCTANTGATTCTATGATTCTGTTTCAGTCCTGTGTCTTTTCTGAGGTGAAAGCTGAGCAGTCAGCAAGCATGGTCCTGGTTGGGGCATCACATGGGGTTGAGAGGAGGAGATGGACCATGCATTGCAGCAGGGAAAGGAGGGGATGCTGTATGCAAGGGCAGGGCAGGGACACCATGTGAGACAGAATACAGAACACAAATCCATGAAACTTGGACTCATTAACTCCACTGATAACGCTGCAATGCTGCTATAAACAAAAATGATCTTGTTTATATATTTTATTTCAACATCCTTATGGATGGAAAATCAACATTGTTGATTTCCTCCATAAGCTAGAGCTGAAAGAAGAAAAAAACTTCTGGAGTGCCCAGGTTTTCTGGGAAGGATCAGGACTATTGTATGGGAAAACTAGAAACCCCTTGATGATAATCTCCCATTAGACTGGGACAATCTGACAAACTCTCCTGTATGTCCTTAGCTTGAGTGTCACACTGTTACCATCCTCTCTTGCAGACAAGAGAACACCTACACAAGTCACTTATTGACAGCTGTGATCAAACTGGGTAAAGATTCTTGCTCATAAGAAATGAATTGTTCTGGTATAGTTGGTAACTCTTCAAACCATCATCTGAAATGGGGCTGTGTGTCCCTGCCATGATATATTTATGGCACCTATTAGGTAATGTTATTTTTTGTCTTGTTGCCTATAAAATACAAATATTTTCCAATGAAATGGGGTTGGGATTGAGTAAGCACACTATCAATGTCCCCTCATAGCTAATTTCCTGGTAGAAGCATGGAAAAGTAGCATCTCTGAAGGTTGGTGTCCTGGTTCTGGCCAGGACAGAGCTGACTTCCCCCAGCAACCAGCACAGGTGAGATGAGTTGGCCTGGGCTGTTTACCAAGCAGCCAGCACAGGTGAGATGAGTTGGCCTGGGTTATTTTCCACACCATTTGACATCAATCAAGCCCCTATAAAAAGGGCTGGTGGGGCAGAGTCAGGGGTTGGTGCAGGTGGCTTTTGTGATGGTGCAGTGGCCTGTGGTGGAGCCTCTTGGGTGGATGAAGTACTCTGGGTTATCACAAGGTATGTCTGCTTTTGTTCCTGGATCAAAGTGCTTATCAGGAAACTGTCTTTATCCCAACCCATGGGGGTTTGGTTTGTATTTTTTCTCCTTAGTGAGGGTCTGGCTCAAGGTGCTCAGTCTCTGCCTGGGGCTGAACCACAATGGTTGGGTCTAGCACAGGCCAGTAGTGTCCCTCTGAAGACTGGAGGGGAGTTAATTTAGGACAGTTTCTGGGAAGACAGAAAAGAGTCATTTTGATGATGAGAAAGGGCTTCTCTCATGCAGAAGTTGGAAAAAATTGGGCTCTAAAATTAGAATTCTCAGTGCTTCTGAGGTTTCACTTGGAAGTCTAGCAGCTGGCTTAATTTATAGTTGTGATTATGGATATTTTAACTTGCTTCTGGATTTCATATGGCCATTTACATAAGAATGACACTTGCCCATGACTACATGAGGTCAGCCAGTATAAATCACCTCTCATCCTGCTGTGAAGGCTGACACATGGTGAAGAGTGGAGATTGTGAGCTTGTTTTCCAACTAATAGATGAGTGTGTGAATGGGGGACAGCAAAGACACACCCTGTGCCACTAAAGCTGGAGATGATAATGAATCTGTCTTCTAGAGACAGCAAGGATTTTTAAACCAGGTTACTAGTTATCCACCTGAAGAGCCAGTGTGGCTTGATGGGTAGTGATCTGAGGAGGGTGCATCTGCCTTGAGTTGTCCAACTACTACCCAACCAACCCAAAACAACCCAACTGTGTGATTTGAGAGCAGCCTTGAGGAGAAGGACTTGGTGTTGATTGCTCTAAAGCTCAACATGAGTTGTTGATAGGTGCTTGCAGCCCACAAATCCAACTGTATCCTGGCCTTATAAAATACTGCATGACCACCTGGTCAAAGGAGGGGATTCTGCTCTATTCCACTCTGGGGATACCCCCTAATCAGGGAGTTTCCCTGGGTGCATTGCTAGGTGAATTAATTTGAATTCTAACATGATTTATGTTTCATAAAATATGAAATTTTCACCACTTCAAGGATAAACAAATTGGCTTTGCTGGCCTATGTATGAGCATCTCCAGTGTCTGCTGAAGTGCAGAAGGTAACACTTAGATGTGCAAAGTGCATGGGTATTTTTTTAAAGAAAGGTTTGCTAGATGCCCTGTCTCTTGAGTGTCATGCCCAGGAAGAACAGATAATTTTCCACATGATTCACAGGGATACAGTTTCCAGACTGAAAGAGGTAAAACATGTTCTGGGCCTCCTAAAGCTCTGGTGCTGTTCACAAGTGTGGATGCAATAAAACTAATTCCATTGCACAATGAGGTTGTTCTCATTTGATGGGGGATTGTAGATATCCAAGCTTACATTGCAGTAATGGGAGATTAAATGTTGTGGTTCTGGATTCTGCCTTCAAAGGTGGTCAAAGGTCAGCATGAATCTGCCTAAGACCAGTGTGGACACCACAAAGGTTATTTTTCCTTGAGGGAATTAGAAAATAGACGTCATCTATTCCTGGGAAAGCAATGAAACGAAGAACCAGGATTCAGTATCAAAGATCCAGAACTGGAGACCAGGATTCCTTTGCAGCAGAAGCCCCCAAAGCCATTAGCATTCCAATTGCTTTAGTCAGGATCCCATGAAAACCATATGCAAAAATATTCCTGGCTTCCAACACCACAAAGCCCTGAGTATTTAGCTCCCAGTCACAAGAGCTGCGAGCAGCAGGGGTTATCAGGGAATTAGATGAGGGTTTCATCCCTCAGCAGCAACCTCAGGCACTGGTGTTGGCGTGACAGGGGCAGGAGGAATCTGTATGCACAGAGGAATGTGTTTTCCCATCTGCAGAGCAGACACTAGGAGAGAGGAGAGTGAAGCATTTGCTCCACTAAATGCCAACTCATGGCTCTGGCACACCAGCTGACCTCACTGCTTTGAGCCCACCCTTTGAACAATATTGTTTCTGCTGACAGCCCCTTGGCTCCTCTCCTTCCTGAGCATCAGGTGTCTGCAGGCTTTTATTTGCTGCATGGGTAATGCACTGGCCCCCAGGATCTTGGAAAAGCACAGCATGATGCTGTAATAACACTGAGGAGAGATCAGATGATGTGGGTAGTCTTCCACTTGGAGAAGCCTGAATGTGACTGAGATCATCACATTCCTTAGATACCTTCTTTCCAGTAAAGGAAAACTAAATCAAGGCTCTGGAGGAAGTTTAATCAGTTCAGGTCAGACCTTCAGGAGGTAGAACTCAGCATCAGTCCCCTCATATCTATGGGATCATGCTGGCTGCCACCAGCAGAGGCATTGATTCCATGGGATGCAGAAGTAATGAAAGACAAAGGCTCTGGAGAGGATCTGTCAAGGCTGAAGTGACTTGGTCAATAAATCATATGGCTGTAGGGAAGCAGGGAAGTTATTTGAATGGAAGGCCCATGTCAGTGTGTTCAGGCATGAGCAGTGTGACCTCATGGTAGGACATGAGGGCTATTGTGCCCATGTAGGATATTTTTTGTGTTTTTAATTTAATCAGTTAAAAATGCTGTGGAGTGTTCTTTGGCACTAGAAGACAGAGGAGTTGATGCTTTTGAATTGTTCCCTGGTGCAGTTCTGTCCTGTGCCAATTGAGAGTCTTAAAAAAAACCCTCCCTATGCACAAGTTAAGGTTAGTATAAGCAGGGACCATGCCAGCACAGGGCCACCAAGATGATGGGGTGGAACACCTTCCTTATGAGGAGAGGCTGAGGGAACTGGGTCTCTTTAGCTTGGAGAAGAGAAGACTGAGGGGTCACCTTACTAATGTCTATAAATATGNGGTTTAATCCAGGTGACCCTGCTCAGGCAGGGGGTTGGACTAGATGATCTTATGAGGTCCCTTCCAACTCCTGACATTGTGTGATTCCCAGTTTGCAGTTTGAGATCTTCACCATCACCCTGTGTTTGTAAGAGTTTATCTGGAAGCAGATGGGATGTTCTCTGCCAGCTGGTATCCTGGGCAGAAAATTATTTTTGGGTGTATGTAACTATTTTAAATATGACTGTCATCTTAGGTAACCTGGAACCTTGGAATCTTGGAACAGGTTGCCCAGGGAGGTGGTGGATGCCCCATCCCTGGAGAAGTTCAAGGCCAGGTTGGATGAGGCCCTNTTGGATGAGGCCCTGAGCAAGCTGATCTAGTTGGGGGTGTCCCTGCTTCTTGCAGGGGGGTTGGACTAGATGACCTCTGGGAGTCCCTTCCAACTCTAATCATTCTATGATTCTAACCTGACTGTAGGCTGGGGATGACATTAATTGAGGTAGAAATGTATGTGCTGAGCCAGGATGATTCTCCCAGGAGCCTCAGTTGTTTGTGTCGTGTATTGTCTTTGTTCTCTCCTTGTACATGATGAACAGAGGTGCTAGAGGGAGTGTATAAAAGTGGGTGCAAGCTTAATACAGATAGGATACTGGTTTAATTTGTAGAGAGAACATGGGCATCAGTATTAGGAAGTCACCTCCACAAAGTGCATCAGATTTAAAAAAAAAAGAAAAATAGTCCCTCCTTCATCAGGTTTCCTCCTCTAATAGATGTCTTATGGTCACTGGGAAGAAAAAACAAAATAACACTGGTACTTCTGAGGTTTAAGCACTGTTTGATAGCTACAGCTAAGGCTGAAGAAACTAAGGAGTGAAGAGTAAGAGGATAAAGAAAGATAAATCTGGTGGCTTTGGATGTCTAGGGAACTGCAGGCTTTCATGCTATTTCTAACTGCAAGCAGGTTTCACTTCTGCATCCACGTCTGGGAAACCCCAAGTAAAGTAGGGCAACTGTTCTCTGCACTACTGTTGCTGCAATAATTATTTTTACAGTAATGCTGTAAAGCTGTGTAAAGCCAGAAACACTCAGTGGTTTACAAATATTTGTCCAAGAAAAATATCCCTGCAGGTCTATCCTTATTTTGCCCTCATATTCAAATGGACTAGTTAAAAGGAAAACTGACCTTGGGCAGCACACAACTGGAGCAAGCTATAAACTTAATTTTTAGAAGATCTGCAGGCAGAGAGATATTCAAAAGGTAGCCAAGACAACTGTCAACCTGAAATTACACTGAAACAATCCTCCCAGGCCTTTATCAGAAGATCTGGGGATCAGCAGGACCAAAATGCCTGGTTGTTTCTGTAAAGGAGTACTCATGCCAGGGAGATCTTCAGCCTGTATTCTGCACCCTTTATTGGGACATAATTTCTACACATTGAAAAATGTTGATTGGATGTTCACCCTGTGTAAAACCCCTCTGTGTCCATTTGATTAAGGTCTCTACAATGATGTCCTTAGCTAATGTCCCTGGCTGGATCCAGAATATGGATGATGATGCTTTAATGTTATCAGAGGCACAAGAGAAACATAGGTCTGCTGCAAGCTGCTCAAGGAATACTCTGTTTTCAGGAGAGATTTATAGATTATTTCTTCCAGTACCTCAGAACCTCAGGTTCTTCCAGTACCTCAAGGGGGCCTACAAGAAAGATGGGGAGAGGCTGTTCAGTAGGGCCTGTTGTGACAGGACAAGGGGTGATGGGTTTAAAATAGAGGGAGGGAGATTTAGATTGGAGATTAGGAAAAAGTTCTTTGCTGTGAGAGTGGTGGAGCACTGGAACAGGTTGCCCAGGGAGGTGGTGGATGCCCCTGGATCCCTGGAGACGTTCAAGGCCAGGTTGGATGAGGCCCTGAGCAAGCTGATCTAGTTGGGGGTGTCCCTGCTGCTTGCAGGGGGGTTGGACTGGATGACCTCTGGGAGTTGCTTCCTACACTAATCATTCTATGATTCTATGATTCTATTGACTGCAACCCTTTGAGTCCAACTGCTCAGCCAATTTCTTACCCACAAAATGGTCTATCCATCAAATCCATGTCTCTCCAATTTAGAGACAAGTGTGTCATGCAGGACAGTGTCAGATGCTTAGCACAAGTCCAGGTAGATGTCCACCAGCACTGTAACCCCACTACAGGATGCCACCAGATTTGTCAGACATGATTTGCCCTTTGTGAAGTCATGTTGGCTGTCACCAAAAAATCACCTCTGTATTTTCCATGTGCCTGAGCATAATTTCCAGGACAACCTGCTCCATGATCTTGCCAGGCACAGAGGTGAGACTGATCTGTCTGTATTTCTCTGGGTCTTCTTTTTTCCCTTGTTAAAAATGGGGGTTACATTTCAACCTGATTTCCAGTCAGCAGAAACATCACCAGACTGGCACAGCTTCTCAAATGTGATGGAGAGTGGCTGAGCAACTTCATCTGCAAGTTTTAAGTTAATCAGGGCCTGCAGATACATCTCTTTGTCTCCCATGGACTTGAGCACTTCATAAGTTCCTTAGATGTTCTCAAACCTGATCTTCTCCTACAATGGACATTTCTTCAACTCCCAGCCCCTGCTTTTGCCATTTCTGACCTGGGCAGTGTGACTGGAGCCCTTGCTGGTAAAGACTGAGGCCAAAAATTCATTGGGTACCTCAGACTTCTTCATCTCCTGGGTAAGCAAGACTCATGTTTCCTTCTGAAGGGGGCCCACATTTTCCTTCATCATTCTTTTACCACTGACATATCTAGAGAAACTTTCCTTATTGTCCTTGATGTCCTGGCCAGATTTAATTCTATCAGAGCTTTAACTTTCCTCACCTGATTCCTGACTGCTTGGACAGCTTCTCTGTATTCCTCCCAGGTTACCTTCCCTTGCTTCCACCCTCTGTAGCCTTACTTGTCAGGTGTGAGTTTGACCAGGAGCTCCTTTTCAATGCATCAAGGCCTTTGTCTGACTTCTTTGGCTGCATCTCTCCTGGGCTTGAAGGAGATGATCCTTGAATCCCAACCATCTGTCTTAGACCCCTCTTCCCTCCAGGGTTTTGTCTTATGGCATCTACCAAGCAGATCCCTGAAGAGGCCAAAGTCCTGAAGTCCAAGGTTGCTGTGTGCCCTCCTCACCACCCTGAGGACCTTGAACTCCCCCATTTCATAGCCTCCAGCCAAGGCTTCCTTCAGCTTCACATTCCCTATCAACCCCTCCTTGCATGTGAGAATGAGGTCCAGCACAACACCTGTCCTCATTGGCTCCTCTCTCCTCATTCTCTAAAAGGTTTGTCCTTCAAGTAATGAACAGGCTGGAGATGACTTGGTTTGAACAAGAAAGAGCTTAGTTAATATTGAATTGTTAGGGCCTATTCTTCATTCTCTTTTGGCAATATGTCCACAAAGCAGGACATGCTGTCACAGAAGGAAATAGAGAGATGGATGAATGTCTTTGAGGAAAAGCCAGATGGTTAAGTGAGACAGCTGGCCACAGACAAACAAAAATTATGGCTAATGATCAAACCAGGTACCAGCCAGAGTCAACAAACTCCATACTGGCTCAAACAAATTCAGTGTCCAAACTTAGCAGGGCACCCTGACGTGCATATAAACCTCCAAACTCTTCCTCTCCTGAAAAATGTTTTTCCTTCTCTAAGTTCAAGCAGCAGACACCCACATTTCCAAAAGCAGCATTGGTGACATGCTTGAGAGTTTAAATAGGAAGGGGAAAAATAAGGGACAGCATCTCAGCTGATTATCTCAAGTATTATCAGAAGGTCAAAACTTCTGATGGAGTTTCAACTTCCATCCTTATTGTTCAACCCCTTCCCTTTGGTTCATTTGATGGCATCTTTAACACTTTCTGGTAAGTGAGATTGATGCAAACATCCCAACTCTCTGACAGACATGCAAGGAATGATGCTTCTGAACTCATAGTTCATCCTGAGGGCACCCACGTAGAAGGAAGAACTTTCAGTTGTGTTAGGAGGCAAACACTGTAAAAGTTATATTTTTGTAGGCTAAATTATTTTTTTATAATGAAAGAATGTCTTCTCTGTGTCACAATTTCTTCTTTTTTACTGATAAAGAATTTTATTATGTATCATTTGATTCACAGTAGAGACAAGTTTAGACACTGTCAATGTTTGCAGAAAGCATTTGTCTCATTTAAATCTGATTTCCTGCCTCATGTAAATCTGATTTCCTCAACAAAAAAAACCCAAAAAAACCAGTAACTCTCATTTCAAGACAGAAATCCAAATTCTCTGCCAGCTGGACTTGACTATTGGTTTTGCTTGTAGAATGACACCCCTTTGTGGTGGTGTGACCTCAAGCAACGTTAACACACCTCATGCAAGGTGTTCCCAAGTTTAGGGAGATTGTTCTTCTTTCCTATTGCCTATTTCCAAACCCTGTCCTCTAATTCTCTCTTTTCCCTTCAAGATTAAAGCTCTTCTTTGCCAGACCATCTTCTGTAAGACTTTAACCCCCAGAAACTCAAACCCACCAGCAAACAAGCTTGCCCTTTACCCTGCAAATGCACACATTTTCTTTACCCATACCAGGAATCCCAGGGGTTCTCCCCTCCCCCACCCCCACCATAATGAAAGTAAGTATATGTACATAAACATTAGCAAGGGTGGGGTGGTGATGAGGTGTTAAGTGGAAATTTCTTTACTTAGCAGTGTTGATTTGTGAGTCTTGGGGGAAATATACTGGGGGCCTCTGTGAAGAGGCTCTGGATTGATTTTCCTCTTATCCCCTTGTGTCAAGCAGAGTGGTAATAAATAAGTAATAATAGCAATGATTATATTTTTGCTCTGTTACAGCACTACTGGTCAGAGAGACCCCAGCATCTGTGAAAAGAATCGTTATCTCCATTAAAAAAAACTAAATCTGTAGTTTCCCAGCAAGCTACTGAGGAGAAAGCATCTTGAAATGTTGGACTCCAAGCAATGAGGGAGTTATTATGAGGAGACTGCCTGAATTTAAATAAAACTTATCATGCATACCTCAGCTATTGAAACCCAGGCTGGCTGGAATGCTGGGGTTAGCCAGATTACATTTCATACATGCAGGCCTGACAATTTCACTTACCTAATTCCTCCATTCAAAGAAAAAAAAAATATGCTGGTGCCTCTTTTACACAGCAAATGGATCCTATTAACTCAGAATTGCTTTGGTTTTAACTTTATAGTTTCAGGCTTCCTTGTAGTGTATAGAAAGTTATATACCTCAGTTCTTCATGGTTAAGTAAAAATATAGGGCCAGGTTTTAGCCAGTTTGCTGTTTCCTTTTGGGGAAGAGGTTTATGTGCATTTGAAAATGAGTGTGAATATTTGTACACATGTTTTCAGTGAATTAAACTGGCTAGCTCTCTGGTAGGTCACAAGTTCAATTCAGAAATCATCTGAGGTTCAAGCTTTCATGTCTCAGTATCTCATTGGTATGAAATGGGCTGAAGTTTTCCCTATTCTGGTCCCCACCCATATCCTGGTGAGATTAATCTGGTTCATATGCCTCTGCACTGGTCTGGGTTTTCAACCCCTGAGAATATGTTTTCAGGTTTAGAAAAGATTAGCAAGGAGGTTGAGTTGGCTCAAGGTAATAGTGAGAAAAAGATCATACCTACCACATTCAAAGGCTATCTCAGATTTGTTTGCCCTCTTGGAACCTGTGTCCAGGGATGCAGTTGGAGATGAGTGGAAGTAAATGTAATTTATCCACATTTAATGCTACAGAGATATTATTTCTTCAAATGTCTCACCATGGAGGTTGCAAAGACAGGGCAACTCTTCTGACTTTGTGCAATGTGAATGTAATTCCTTTACTTCACTGCAGAACAGACCTTCATCTGCATTCATGGGTCAAAACTCAGTGGGGTGTGTGGTGTGAAGACCACTGAAAACCCAAGGTTAGAGCATGGCTTGCCTGTAGAAGTGATGTCTCCCTTGCTTCTGGGATCTTCTCTGCCTTCCACAGTAACTTTTACATCACCAGTTGGCAGCCCATGTCCTTCATTAGGGAAACTTTGGTAGGTGAAAGCCATTGATGGAACTCCTGTGACTCCTGACTTAGACCAGGTAGGGGAGAATCAGGACCTGAATCAACACAACCATTATTTGATTGTCTTTATCAAAGAGGAAGGTTTGCTAAACATGAGGGTATGGAGGGACCCCAGCTGAGCCACTGTGAAAGGAGTTCATTTTTCAAACCAGAGTGAATATCTGAGAAACAGACTTAAAGCCTCTCCTCTTCAGATCCATCAGTGGCCTGACAGTCCCAAGCTTCTGACCTGTATTTTCTGCTTCACTTTCTTCAAAGTCAGTTACCAAAAACTGAATTTTCCTGAAAAATACCTATCACTTCTGTAGGTTGTAACACACCCATTTTGCCTTCCCATGAATGAATTAATCTACACAACTTTTATTACTTTTTAGGATCATATGTCAAGTAAAAGCAGCTGAAATTAGAATAAACAATGCCAAAAAAGTTACCTCTCCCTTCTCACCTGCTGCTTTGTTCATAAATTTCATTGCATGGTATGTTTTCAAATTTAACTGATTTCCTTCTGTATCAGCATGGGAATAGCTTTGCATAAATAGATAATTCCAAACAAATGGGGAAAAAATGTTTCTTGCCCTGTTCTAGCAAATACTGTTTTCTCATAAAGTATGGAAAAATGCTGGAAGTGAAGATGAGATGGATCATAAGTCAAAGGCCAGCTGAACAGTCTCTGGGATCTCCTCTTAGCTCATTAAGCTTCACAAAACAATCTTTTCCTGAAAGCCATTAAGAGTCAAACTCCACCACTTTGACTGTGGCCAGGCTTTCCCTTTTGATTTCCATGGATAACTCCATTCCTGTGGCTGGTGAGGTCTTCTGAAGAATAACAAATAGTGGCTTCATCTGCACTAATAAACTAAACAGAGCTAAGCTCTGGCTCAGGCATTTCTCTGGCTCTGAGGCCAGCTAAGCATGGTCTGACCACATTTAAATCATTAAACTTCCATAGTCTACAAAACAGGGTGTCTGCATCTGAATTGTCTGTGGGGGAGTGGTCCCTGGATGGTGCTAACTTCTGAAGCATGTCTCCTTGGGAGTCTTCTAGATGGGCTGGGCCAAATCCATGTTGGGGACTATTGAAGTGATTTACCTGATGTATTGAATTCCAGAGCCTGTGAATGGTCCCTGGTGCTGGTAATTGTTGTTGCTGATGTTCTCAAGTGTCCTCACAGCACACTAATGGGGGAGAAAGTCCTTCTGTACCCAGTTTACACCACTGTGGTTCAATCTTTTGTTCCACAAGTGATCTGTGGATGAACCAAGCAGTGAGGCTGTTCAGACAAAGCAGAAACATCATGGCTGAGTCCTCTCAGCAGCTCATTTCATCTTCTACAGCCACCTGCTTTGAGGAAAGACAACAAACTTGTTAACCAGCCATCTCTGGGGGACAATTTCTCTTGGATGTTGGCTTCTGGGAGCCATACAGGTGTCCCAGCCCTCTTCTTGGAATACAATTTGAGCTGGTGCACAGCATTTGTAACCTACCTCTGAAACAGGAAAAGTAAATTGTGAGTTTTTGCTTGTTTTGGTTTGTGGGGTTTTTTATTTATTTTTGGTGGTTGGTTTTTATTTTTATAATTATTATTCCCAGAAGAATGCCTGTGTTTTAGTCAGTTTTAGATGTCAGGGCTAAGACTGGGCTCTGTTATGTTGGGTTATGGAAAATAGGAAGATGCTTGTCCAAATAGATGTTGTAAAGACAGAGGGAAGATTAAGAAGAAAGGGATTTTCATCCCTTCCCCAAAACTCCTTCACATCCACCCAGCAATTCCTTCACCTCTGGTTTTTAACTGGAGAGCTGATATCACAGCAACACTCACATCTGATTCAATCCAAATGGAAAACAGAGAAATAAGAAAAGATCCCCAAAAAATCCCTGTCCAGCCTTAGTGCTGGCAGGGTTCCAGGGAATGTGGGGAGGACTGGGCTGTGGGGTTGGAGGAATGCAGGCCTTCCTATCTCTTTTCCCAAACATTCCCTTCTGCTGCAGACTAAATATTTTCACATGCTGCTGCTGGAACACCCAGGTTCATGGTCCAACAGCGGCACAGCAAGCAGGGGTGATGGTCCTCATTACAGCCTGGCCCTGGGCCAACTGCCTGGCACAGGGTATCACATTGCAGTTTCTCTTCCTTCATGCAACATTTTTCAAGCTTTCATCTTATTTTGCCTTTTTTTTTCCCATCACCCTACTCTATTTTCAATCTGTATCATGTGTCAGCCATTGGTTTCATCCCACTGGCCAGTGGGTTTTGTTGTCCTCGGTGCATCTGGTAGGGAAAAGGGTCTCTAGGAAAGTCACTGTGTGACCTTCACCTGAAACACCCAGATGACCACAGTTATTGCATCTTCAGGAGTTCAAGGTGAGTTGCTCTTTGGGTATGGACAGAGTGAAGTTTGTATTGCAGACCCCTGTCAAAGGCTTCATGACATGGGTCTGGATAGCTCACCAAAACCATCACTCATCTTGTGGGATTGAGATGGAAGTAGTTTCCTACTTTATAGAGGATATTATTGGGTGTATTTATTGATGATTATGAATTGCTTCAATGTTATATGGAAAGAGGCAGTAGGAACAGATAAAATCTTGAGAGGTGTTGGGGGAAGCCTGATTGCCATTTCTCTTTTGGCATATCAGGTAATGAAGAGGGCTGACCCATGGGGATGATCTTTACCTCCTCATGATTCAGCTATTCATCTGCACAAAGGTAGCTAGTTACATGTGGTCTGGGTATCTTGGACCTCATTGTAATTGAGGGACATCTAGTTCATAAGGTTAAACTGCACATTTCTCCCTAAAGCGTTTTGTCAGCTGAATTAATCTCTAGAATGCTGAATAAAACTGCTAACTGCCCACCCCATCCAAGATCCATAAGCAGTTTTGGGCTCTAGTGTGAGATGTATTTGCCCAGACACATATGTCTGGGACCATTAAAAACACTTCAAGCTCTTCTGCCTGGACTCCTCATACTTGCTAAAGGGAGTGAAGCTCCTGATAGATCCTCTGTTGTATCTACAAGGCCCATGTAAATGTCTTGGCTAATAGAAAATAATTCAAATTACACTAAGCATTACACACTAGGAGACAGAGTACCATTGCTAGGGCATATGCAAATACTCTCCTATGGGCACATATAGGTCTATGTATCCATATAGTAAAACAGTGTTAATATAGAGTTAGGCTCTCTATGGATTTGGACAATCTATGCTTAGTAAGAGCATGATCAAACCATTTTGGAAATCTGTGGTTTTACTTGCAGCCTTGTACACTGCACAGCCACTTTCTGGAGAGCCAGCAGCATTTGTCTTGGTGCCTACAATGACTTCAGGCACTTGCATTTAGGCAATGAACTGTCACCTGGAGGCAAATGCAGCTCCAGACTAAGGCACTTCCATATATCAGTGTCTGTGTTTAAACTAGATTTCTGAGGTCCCTTCCTGTTATCCAGTCCCCCAGAAGAGAAGGAGTCTTGTTTTTTTTGGAGGACTTGGCCTTGGAGTAGACCTCAGTGGTCCCTTATGGCTTCAGAAGGTTGTTCCCTACTTTCAGCCAGACTTTTCAAAGTCTAGCCTGCCCTTATCCCTCTCCCCAGGATATACATTTGTCCCTTAATTTGGTAATGAATAAAGATTTCCAGAATCTTTCTGTGAAATACAGAGTTTCCAAACACAAGTAACTTGCTTCCCATGGTACAGCTGAGTTTGCTCTAGGAAATAAGCAGAGAATTCAGGTAGAAAACTTTTTATCTAGTGAAACTATCAACAAAGAGGTGTTACTGTGACTTTACTTAGAACCTGGTAACTGAGACCTCTTTTAGGGCTGTTGCAGATTTTCACTGATCTGTTCTGATGAACCAATATATATTGGAAGTTGTCTCAAATATATCTGTATATTATATAGATAACACAGTCTGAGGCCATTATGTCTTCCCCTGATGCACCAGGTATTGGGAAATCTCAGATACTGAACATCCCACAATATTGACAAATATGCTGATGATACACTTGAAGTCCTGAAGTCTATCAAGAGGGAGCAACATCCCACAATAACTATTGACACTTGAAAGAACATTATTAATGTTCACAACATGCTTTTTGTATTGGTCAGAGGGGACATTTTTTGGTCACAAAAACCCCAGGCAATGCTACAGGCTTGGGCAGGAGTGGCTGGAGAGCAGCCTGGGGGAAAGGGACCTGGGGGTGTTGGTTGACAGCCGCCTAAACATGAGCCAGCAGTGTGCCCAGGTGGCCAAGAGGGCCAATGGCATCCTGGCTTGGATCAGGAACAGTGTGGCCAGCAGGAGCAGGGAGGTGATAATCCCCCTGTATTCTGCACTGGTGAGGCCTCACCTTGAGTATTGTGTTCAGTTTTGGGCCCCTCACTTAAAGAAGGATGTTGAGGTGCTGGAGCGTGTCCAGAGAAGGGCAACGAGGATGGTGAAGGGTCTGGAGAACAGGCCCTACGAGGAGGCTGAGGGAGCTGGGGAAGGGTCTGGAGAACAGGCCCTACGAGGAGGCTGAGGGAGCTGGGGGTGTTTAGTTTGGAGAAGAGGAGACTGAGGGGAGACCTTATTGCTCTCTACAACTCCCTGAAAGGAGGTTGCAGTGAGGTGGGGGTTGGGCTCTTCTCCCCAGTAACAGGCAAAAGAACTCGAGGAAATGTCCTCAAGTTGCGGCAGAGAAAATTTAGGTTGGTTCTTAGGAAGAACTTGTGTCCTGAGAGAGTCCTCAAGCACTGGAACAGGCTGCCCAGGGAGGTGGTTGAGTCCCCATCTCTTGAGGTGTTTAACAGACGGGGAGATGCGGTGCTTGAGGACATGGTCTAAGGGTAGACTTGGTGGCGGTGGGTTAATGGTTGGACTGGATGATCTTAGGGGTCATTTCCAGCCTTAAAAATTCTATGATTCTATGACATTGGAAATCAGGGACATGTTCATCTCCTTTTTCCACTGCCCTCTTGCGATGTTTTCAAAACCCTGGCCTACCAGGAAAGGAAAGAATAAAGCAAGAACATGCTTGGGGTCTCCAGGTATTCTTGTCATAGGGTGATTTTAGCTTTTTGAGGTGGAGTGGGGTTTTTTTGTGTGTGTGATTTTTGTTTGTTTTGGGTTTTGTTTGTTTTGTTTTTGTTCACTGTAGCTCTGTAAACTGTCTATAACTCTCTGAGACATCTCATCACATGCTAAACAGTTTGAATTATTTTCTCTGCAATTCTCACTGCTCAGGCCCTCACCCTGACACTCAAAAATCTTTCTGTGTGTGTTTGGCTGGAAATACCAGTAACAAACTTGGAAGTCAAATATTTCTGAATAATATGAGCTTTGTGTTGTGTGTTTGTATACATGCATGATTGACTTTCATTTTTCTGTGGGAAGGAGAGCTCTAATATTAGCATTAAAGGCAAACCACTGTAGTGGGGTGTGATCAAGAGTTGAAACATTTAGAATTTCTACTTATGCTATCATAGACCTGCTAGGAAATGCTCAGAGAAACCTGAAAGACATGTCCAGTTATCAGGTGAAGATGGGGTTTTAACTTGCCATAATGCACCTCTGTTGGCTGAATCCAGATGGCACAAGAGGTGGGAGCTGTGATACAGTTATTTAAGTTTATATGAGCAAACAGATGACTTGCCTGGGACTGTCAGTGTTGTTAGTGCTAACATTACTGCTAGATAAAACATTTATCATCAGTGTAAACTCTACAACTGTCCATGGTGACTAATGCTACCAGATTAAAGACACCATTTGTCTATCTGATGGAGCACTAGTGGCTCCATCAGAAAACATGTGGACACATAAGACCCAATTTTCCACAGAGTCTGAAATTCCTTGAACAATTCCTGGAGCTCAAAAGTTGTCACACTCCATTACGTGCAATTCACCCCACACCCATTTTTCTTTCCACATTCACATTTTTTGCATTTTTTTCCTTCCTATTTTCAATCTGTTTGCTATTTCCTCCATGCTCCCATTGTCAGAACTGAGCTCTGGAGAAGTGGAACATTTCCCACTGGTTCTTCCTGCGTGCTCAGGACAGGAGCATACTGGCTTTGACTTCTCTTGGGAGGATATTTTATCTTAAGCAAATATTGAATTTCTGGGATTAATATACCAGCTGGTTTAGGAAACAAAGCAAGCCATTTCCAAGAAGCATTTACTTACTGATAGCAAGCAAGATAGAGTGTGTTGATTGGGTCTTGATGACTTCTAATTATAAACATTAGTAATCTGCAAATTTGAAATCAGTACTTTAGCAAAGTCAATACAACTCTAGTGATTTGCATTAGCAGATGTTCTAGGCTCAGTCTGTGGGGTCTTTTTAGGTACCTTACCTCTAGCTAACTTAATGGACCAATGACCATGAGAATTAAATTCAGATACAATTCCATGGCCTGAATGTGGCATCAAGTTGAAGGCAAGTGAAATCCTGATGCAGTCCTAAAATTACCAGACTATAAATAGATATTCTGCTTGCAAAAGCTATGGTTTTGTTCCTCTCATTCTCACAGAGCTCTAACTATAGACTCTAACAAGCTCTTTCACCTTTTTGGAGGGTGGTCTTTCCTATCCATGAAAAGAAGCAAAAAAATATCTTCCTATCTTACATTTTCATGTCTTGAATAAGCTTATCACAACAGTGATCCTTGTGTTCTTATTGCTGCTTTTGACCACCTGAATTTTCCTGGGTTCTAGTGTGAATTAAGCTTATAAAATTCCCTGGACTTCAGAGACAGCAGCCACAATTTCTCTTGAGTTGCCTAATTAAAGCTGAGAGGACTTGTACAGTGTTTTCCTCTACAGCCAGAATCTCTCTCACATTTTTGTTCTGCTTTGATTGTATTGGACACAAGTGGCCTGTGAAAGTTTGTTCTGGGTCATATGGCAGGAGCTTTGCCTATGGCTGTGGCTAGGGAGTGAATATACCTTGCAGCAGACTCCACAGAGGTCAAAAAACCTTGCAAAGTCCTCTGCTCTCTTGGTTGAGAAAACCCTGCCTGTAACATCCAGGGAGCAGCCAAAGGGACATTGCCAAGGAGTTGTGCCTGAGCAGTGGAGTTGTGAAGCCTAAGTGTGACTGCATCACTGCCAAGGTGGGAAGCAAGGTCTAGTTGAGTTAAGTCATAGAGCAGGGGCTATTCTAAGAGCTTCATGTGTAACTTTTAAGTTTTGAAGAGCTTTCTCCACCAAACTGGGAAAAAACAAAAGAGATATTTTACAAAAGAAAAATTAAAAATTAATTGGGATACTAAACTCTGCAGAACTAGCATATTTACAAGGCTCAGAGAGAATTTTTTCTCCATATTCCCCTATTATTTTTTAGCATTTCACAGCCTTTTTGAAGTCATCTATCTTACTAAGTTTGGCTGGGTGGTTGCAAGTGGAGTAACTTAGGGGAAAATAATAACTGGACCCGTATTTATTAGTTCAATCAGTTAAATGTCTCTGGTTTTTTGTTAGTTTCATTGGTTGTTTTTTAATGAGAAAGTATTTAAATTTTTTAAGGAGTAGGCTAGGAAACTGGGAGCTAAAGGGTTTATTGAATACAGTTTCCTTTGCTATCAGACAATTGCCAATGAAAGATCTAGAGATCAAGTCTTATGAGTAGTGGTTGAGGGAAACTTTGTTTAGCCTGGAGAAAAGGAAGCTGAGGGGAGACCTTATCACTCTCTTGAACTACCTGAAAGGAGGTTTTAGACAGGTGTGTTGGTCTCTTCTCCCAAGTAACAAGAGAGGTTTAGGTTGATGGATGTTAGGAAACAGTTCTTCACCAAAAGAGTTGTCAATCATTGGAACAGCCTACCCAGCAAAGCATTTGAGTTGCCATCACTGGAGATATTTAAAGCACACACAGATGTGGTGCCTGGGGACATATTTTAGTGGTGGACTTTGCAGTGTTAATGGTTGGACTCGATGTTCTTAAAGATCTTTTCCAAGCAAAATGATTCTATTATTCTATGATTGTCAATTTGCCTTATATTGGAAATTTGTTTGCTTAGATCCCTCTCAATTATATTTAACTTGAGAACAGAAAAAAAATTGGCACACTGTAGAGGGAGGCTTGGTGTGTGCTTGAAAATCTTTAGCATTATCCCAGCATGTGTGTTACACTAAAAAACCTGGATGATTTAGTCTCATGTATTTTCACCTCCTTGCTATTGTTTTCCTACTGAGAGGACCTGGCAATCCTGATGCAGCAGAGGACCTCAAAATCACTGACAGCATACCTATAGGTCTGGAGCACTCTCAATATCATGTCATGCCACCTTCTCAGTAGTCAAAACTTGTGTGAGAAGTAAATGGAAACATGGATATTGAATTAGTGAGCAACAACATCTCAGATGCACTTAGATTCACTAATTTATAAGTGAAGACAATATTTACATCTCCCCTGCTGTCACAAGGAGGGCTTGTGCCCAGAAGTTTGTCACTTTTATTTTTCATAAGGGTGGCTCCAGAGCAGCCCTGAGGAGAAGGA
>VXBZ01012095.1:0-56414 GCA_013399135.1 Heliornis fulica | reverse complement strand
GAACCAATATTTTGTGGATGCCATGAAACAAAGGGCCAGAAGTCTTGGGACACGTGGACTGGATGTGGTAGTTATTTGCAACACTTCTGTTAGCTAGGGGAAGGATCTACACTGAAGCTCTCTGTGATTCAAAACAGCAGGCAAATGTTTTATCATATAGCATCTTTTATCCTATGGATTGTGCAACTTTCAGTCTGTTTAACTTTGTTTACAAAGAAGCTTTAGAAGGTGCAGGTAAAACTGAAGGGGATATAATTAACAGACCCTATCCTAAACTTCCTTTCAGTGTAAGTAAAACAGTAAGATATAGTTGAAGTGGGTGGAGTGCCCTGTCCAATGTAAAGAATTTTTCAGGTATGCAAAAGCATTTAGCAGAGTAAGGAAAGGAAAATGTGTCTATGGAGTGCAAAATGAATCATGATGGGTGAGCTTCAGAATTTTTTACAATGAGTGACATGAAAAAAAGTGCATGTTACACTTTTGATACAAGATTCTGTGCCATCCTTCTTTTTCTTGTGTGTATAAATTTAGCAAATGGCTACTGGAGTTTACATGTCAAACCAGCTCTGAGGAGTTGCTTTAAACAGCAAGTTGTCAAAGGGCTAGATGTTTAAAAATGGTAAAACTTATAAAATGGTTAATTGAAGTGGTTGTCTGAGCAGAAGAAAAATGGCTTTTCAAAGAAAATGAAAATTTTCAAAAGGAGTTTTTGAATCCATTAATGCATTTTTCCCTTGGAAAAACAAACCAAAGCATAAAACAGCCACCAAACCCACTCTTCTTTGTAATTTCAGATTTGGTTTTCTCACAGCCCCCTCCCTGAGACAGGTCAGCTGTTCTCTGAAGTCTTTTCCAGTCTCACCATCACTTAAACTTCCTGCAAAACCAATTTTGCATTGCTGGGTTGGTCCTACATTAGTAGCACAGCGAGTCTGAACCAGATTTGCCGGTATGAATTGGCTGCTGTGGGCGAGTGGGTAATCCAGAGCACCATTAAACCCAAGGAAGCTGGTTGGTTGGCTGCCTCACTTTGAACCACTTGGCTGGACCTGGACTAGTGAAAATTAGGCAATAGAAAAGTTGGGCTACAAGTTTGTTTTTGGTGAAATTGTGTTTAACCACAGTTTTTATTTTTAAATGAGAAAGTTCACTTAAAGCTTCTTATGGCTGCTGAATTTGAAGCAATAAAGAAATACCAGGAATGAAAAACTGAAAGGAAAACCGACTTTGGCTTTTCTCTTATCAGCTATGGATGATGAGGTTGCCTGAGAATTATGGAGGAAGTCCAGGCTTCATTGGGCGTTGCAAAACTACCTCAGTACACCACATGAAACACTTTTCATGAAGGAGTCAGGTCTTTCTTCTGCTAGAGAGGGGTATCCAGACTTGTGGCATCAGTGCTGGTGCAGTGTGCTCCACATGCATGTGAAGACCAAACCTAGACATGTTTGCAGCTTGACCATCAGATTATGCAGCTTTTCTTTACTGGTTTTCGATCAGTTCTGATAAAATGGGCAGAGGAGAAATGTATTAATATGACATATAAATGGCTTGAAAAGCTCAAAATGCTACATCAAAGATAAGGGGGCTGGAGCACCTTTCCTAAGAGGACAAGCTGAGAGAGTTGGGGCTGTTCAGCCTGGAGAAGAGGAGGCTCCGGGGAGACCTTCTAGCGCTCTGCCAGTACCTCAAGGGGCCTACAAGAAAGATGGGGAGAGGCTGTTCAGTAGGGCCTGTTGTGACAGGACAAGGGGTGATGGTTTTAAAATAGGGGGAGGGAGATTTAGATTGGATATTAGAAAAAAGTTCTTTCCTGTGAGAGTTGTGGAGCACTGGAACAGGTTGTCCAGAGAGGTGGTGGATGCCCCATCCCTGGAGACGTTCAAGGCCGGGTTGGATGAGGCCCTGAGCAAGCTGATGTAGTTGGGGGTGTCCCTGCTTCTTGCAGGGGGGTTGGACTAGATGACCTCTGGGAGTCCCTTCCAACTCTAATCATTCTATGATTCTATGATCAATCTGCCGTTCAGAAACGTACAAACTGGCATGGAATTTCTTCAATCTTAGATATCATAGTATTACATATAATGTTTTTCTTTACTATTATATGACTGTGTGTACCAGTAAATAATAATAATAAATATTACATAAGTAATGATACGAACATTAATTTTCTTCCTGGTTATGGCTGAAAAAGTGTGCACAGCAGAAACAATAGAAAGTGAAATTTTAAGCCCTTCTTGTGTCCCGAGAAGCAGAAGAGTAAACTTCTCTGTCAGGCTATATTTGCACATAGGAAATGTACCAAGAGATTCATCACTGGGAGAAAAACAAACAAAAAGAATTTGCCATTTGTCTCTTCCTTTCTGCTTGGAAAATTTACTCAGCTCTTTATTCCAGCTACCTAACAAAGTGCTAATTTCCTGTAAATGGATAAAGATACTGTGACTTCTTGTAGAGTATTTGAAGCAAAAGTTAGGAAAACAAACAAAAAAAAAAACCCAAAAAACCCCAAAGAAACAACAAAAGAGAAAAGAAAAAAATAGTCAGGTGTGGCTTGATCTTAATTCCTCTTGATGGAGCTAGACTGCAGCAGGAGTTAGGAATTACAAAGAAGTTGTTGTTTGCTCAAGTATCTCGTATCTAGCCTGGAATTCTCTAGCAAAGCTACTGTTAATTTTTCTTGCTGTCTTTATTTACAGCCGGCTGTATCACTCGTGATTTAATTGTAGAGATCCTCCGTTGCACAAATCAATACCCAGTCCAGGAGGAATACCTTCTAAGTGTTTGTGGGTCTGATGAATTCTTGCAAAAGTAAGTATCTCATTAAGAGATGGTATTGAGAATGTATTGTGTAATATAAGCTGTGCAATTAATGCACTCTGATTACATGCCATGTAAACAGATCAATAGGGAGAGTTAGAGTATCATGTTCCAAGAACTCAATGTATAGTTTCTGAAACTCCCAGGTCACACAGGACTTAGGTTCTACAGAGATAATGGTGTGCTCTAGTGCACAGATTCAAATCCTGGATCCTTTATATAAGCTTTGTGCATCCTTGAATAATTTGTTTCACTCGGTCACCTCCTGGTCCTTCTCATCCATAATATAAGGATGCTGCTACTTCCATTATCTCAGAGCATTGTTGTAAGCATGGGGAGGGGGTATGTGTGCCCTCAAAGGGGGAATCACCAAAGAGAGGAGAAAAAGTATTATACAGCAGCACAGCAGGCAATTTTTCTTCCCATCCATTTGCAACTGGATAGTAGCAAAGGAAATGAAGTCAGCACTTTGGTGCTGACTGCAAGTTGAAGAAAAACACATCCACACAAACAGGTCTTTCTTCAGTGCGTGTACTCTGCAAGTAAGGAAGTAAATGCTCTGATTCACATGCATTCAAGTAACCTCTCGAGGTGGCTGAAAGCACTACTGGACTCAGCTAGTTGTTTCTTGCCCTCTGGCAGCTTAAATTCAGCTGTCAGCAAAGGAGAGCAGATTGTGTGTTGAAGCAGCTGAAGTGCAGGCTCACGTCTGCCGTGCTGTGGGGACGGGGACTTTGAGCAACAGGGGAGATGTTGGCGGTGCACTGCAGGGATTGCAGCTCATCTGTTAAAGGAGTAAAAAGTGTTAGATAATATATGTCTGAAATGGGAATTTTTTAGAAGCAGTTGTGTTTGCAGAGCAAAGATTACCTGATGTAGCCCAGAGCAAGTCAGCTTGATTAATGAAAGTAATGTAGTTGTGACAGCAAGCGTCACCCCGCGTGAGCGATCGTATACCCAGCTTGGATGCTTCTGCTCTTCCACAGATACATAGGTCACATGTTCAGTTATTTGTGGTGAGTTAGCTTTGAGACTAAGATGGAGACTTGAGTGTTTCTAAGTCCACTGGTGTGGGTCTCCCTCGGTGGAGCAGGAGCTGGTACAGCAGAGCGCTGTGCGGAGCACTGCAGCGCTGGGGCTGCTGAGCAGAGACACAGGGCACATGTAGATCTGCAATTATGTAAGATGGTCAGGGTGCTTTTATTATTATTATTATTATTTTCAAGACTCTCCTCTCATTTGTAACTAATTGCTGAAGAAACTGGAAATAGTAAGTCATTGTGCTGGGGGTGAGCTCAGTGCGTTTCAGTACAGTGTACAGTGTGTTCTGTTTTATTTTCACTGCTGGAAGAACACATCAGTAGTGGACTGCTGAAATTCCTTCACTTGCAGAATCTCCACACGTCTCATTAGCAGGGAAACAAGGTCAATAATGTTCTTGTGTTTTTTGCTTTGCTCTTTCACTGTCATGCAGAAAGCACAGAGCTGCACTCCTGGCCTCAGCAGCTTGTAACTCTATTCTCTGCTGTCCTTTCAGCTCCCTTTTCCTTCTGCCTCCTCATCAGAGTCCTGTGGCAGAAATGTGAAACCCCAGACCATAGCAATCCCCTGGGTAGCTTAACACAGCCTGTGGAGTTGCCTCAGGGTGAAAGTGTTCCTATGTTTGGGCTATCTTTTAGTGCAAATTGCCTTCCTCAAGATGTTGCTAGCAGAGGGATTTGCAGTACTTGTGCAGAATTCTTCCTCACAAGAGTATTTGGAAATTTTTCAGGGATGAATTTGAGTAGAAGCTCCTCAAGTTAGGAGACAGCAAAGGAAATAAATACTCTGCTGCTCCTGCTTTATTGTAATCCAGAAAAACCTAAAGTGAAGCCAAAACAGTGAGTGGCATGATGAATTGTTCCCAGACCAGAGTGGTTTAGTGAACCAGATACCTTGGTGAAGATCTGTCAGAAGGTTTCATATACTATTGTACTGGACTGTATTGATAAGCACTTCACCTTGCCTCCTGCAGAAGCAACTGAAAGACCTGATGATTTCTGGAATCATTTGCCTTTGAATGAGATGGGGAAAAATACTTGTATGCTAATGACCCTGACAGCACCACAAGATTTGATCATCCATTATTCCCTTCCTATGGAGATATCCTTGACCTCACATCCTATCTGACTATATGTCAGAATATATCTGACTACCTATCTGAATATCAAATTTCACTTAAAAAAAATAAATCCCAAGGCTGTGTGTATGCTGCAGGTCAGTCTATAACTGATAGAGCCATGTGTGAAATTCTGATTGGGACTCTCATTTAGCTTCTGGTTTTCATGTTAATTTTGTTTCCTGATCAGAAATCCTGGCCTTGCCTCCATGGGCAGGCTTTATTTTTCTTCCTGTGCTGCTTCTTTCACATTGTTTTTCTTCGAGCACCTGTAGGAAGCTATCAGGATTCATTGCTGCTGTGTCCCTGCCCCTTCTGTCACTGTGAAGTGTTATTCCCCAGCTGATCTGCTCCAGCTCCTTTTTCAGGTGTTCAGTGTGAGTGCATCTGGAGGCAGAAGAACCATGTCTGAAAGCAAAGACTCTTTAAGAGAGGGTTAAAACCCACATTTGTGTCATTGCATTTGACCACTATTCATGTGCATTTCTGATTTTCATATATATCCATAGACCCTCCCCTATGAGGACAGGCTGAGGGAGCTGGGCTTGTTCAGCCTGGAGAAGAGAAGGCTGCAGGGGGACCTCACTTCAGCCCCCCAGGTCTTAAAGGGAGCGTATAGGCAGGAGGGGAATTGGATTTTTACAAGGGTAGATAGTGGTAGGACAAGGCAGGGTGGATTGGAGCTAAAGGAGGGAAGGTTTAGGTTAGATATTCAGGGAGAAGTTCTTCCTGGAGAGAGTGGTGAGGTGCTGGAACAGGCTGCACAGAGAGGTGGTGGATGCCCCAACCTTGGAGGTGTTCAAGGCCAGGTTGGATGGGGCCCTGGGCAACCTTGTCTAGCTGCAGGCCTGGAGGTTGGTGGCCCTGCCTGTGGCAGGGGGGTTGGAACTCGATGATCCCTGGGGTCCATATAATTTTGTGATACTATGATAGTACTCTCCTTCTGTGGGTTCTTCAGCTGTGGGTGTGCTCTCCACTCCCTTACAATTATCATGTTCAGGTTGTTTTTTTCTTGGAGGGCCATCTGATGTTTCTAAAAATTCTTCACTTTACCATCCTGTTATCCAAATCTTCTGCAGCTACCTTAAATTCTTGCTCTCAGTGTACTGTCTTTAGATTCAGAATAGATGCCCCTAAAATGATTTTGTGACTCCCTTCCTCACAGATGTTATATAAAATAAATTAAATTGGAGTTAAACAGCGTGTGTCAAATAACTCCTGGCTCTCGATGCCAGCAGCAAACCGAACCCAACACTTCTCAGGGGACACAGAGAATCAATCCTCCATTTCGACTCTTCTGCCTTTAGCACCACAGGCCATAAACTCAGGGCATCCTGAAATGCCTAATAAAACAAAGCACGTGAGCATGTATAAAGAATATTGGACATCCTTTCTGTGTGGTTATTTTTATTATTATTTTTATATTATTTTTGTAATTTAATCTGTGCTTGCAAGAAGTTGAAGTAACACAGACCTGTAAAACGAATGTAGTCCAAGGATATTTATAAGCTTTAATTTTAAATGTGTTTTATTCTCTTTCTCTTTTTTTTTTAAGACATCCAAATTTTTAAAGGATCTTTTCACATGTATTTTTAATTCCATCTTCACTCTAGTGTAATTGGTACAGTTTACCTTACTGCTTTGCAATTTAGCCAACATAGGGAGCAGCAGTATGGAATAGAAAAGTCTAAATGCTTATCATTTCTGCTCACATGCTTGTCTGTGACCTTATTGATGACTTTTTTTTTTCCATGCTAATTCTATTCTCTGAGAATTGAGACCTAAATAAAAATTGGTTTTCACTCAATGTGAAGTTTAAGCTATTAATTATACACTGGGCAGAGTTATATTCATGCAGATTGGGATCATAAGAAGCAAGCACCTTTTGGATGAATATGTTCTTTGTAAAAAAACAAACTTCATTTTCTCTTGTCACTGCAGATTAAGCTTCTCATTCAGATGCTGCTCAGCTGAGTCCTTAAAAAAGAAAAAAAGTCTTATTGAACTGTGTTAGGATTTGGAGCTTATAGAAGCACATCAGAGAACTTTGCTGTGGAGAAGCAAATTCATCTAGTGGTGAGGGAGTCTCTAAAAGACTGAGGGATTTTCCCTTTCTCTACTTCTGATATATAGTGGGACCACAGACAAATCACTTCACTTAGATCAGTTCATTACCATGTCTCTTAAAGCAAAAGGCAGACTTTGTCTTTATGTCTTTTGCCATGGCATTCTCATCAAAGCTGGGTTCTCCCTGTAGAAATTCCAGCAAAAAAAACCAGGAATAATTGTAGAGTTAATAATTGTAGAGTTAATAATTTTTGTTTGTGTTTCCTCACAGAGCTCAGAGCATAAACCACTTACTAATACCCATTCTATCCTCCAAAGGGGGATATGTTACTTTTATCTTAATAGTGCAGGTATAGCAGCAGATCTCCATGGTGTATTATGGTCTGGGGTATGGCTGAAAGGTCTGTCAATCTGTGGCTAAATGGCACCTCGGTTTTTGTAGTTCACTTTTCAGCTAGACCAGGTTTCCACGTGGTTTTATTGAGACATTAACACATTTTGTCTAGTCTCTTGCATCACAATACCTGACAGAACTTTGCTGTTTGTATTTAAGGAAATAAAATCCCCTCATAAAGTCAGCTCCACAGCTGGTACTTCTGAGTGCAGCGTTTTGGGCAGCATTGCTGTGTATAGGGTGTGGTGATGTATATTATCTGCCTGACACAGCAGAGCTAACACAAACCACCAGTGTAAAGGTAGTTGCAATCCCAAAATTCAGCTTCTGTTGGGGTAGCTGGTTTCTCCTGGAAGTGTGATGACATGGAATAGTTGTGGTGGCAAGAGGTGTAGTTTTCAGCTATCCCAGTTCCTACTAGCAGAACCCTCCTCTGTATTGGTGTGGTTACACCAATTTCTGTGCACTGTTGGCATTGCAGCAGAAGTCTGTATAGAGGAGGAATTGGGGAATAAGGGACCCAGGGCTCACAGGTATGTTTCTTTTTCATTTTCTTGTGACTGCACCTGTCCTAAGGTTGAAGGTAAGGCTGAATGGAAAGTGCAGGAATCACAGTGGGGTAAAAGGAGAAGAAACAGGTGTGAGAGAGTTCTCAAGGGTGCAGGGAACATGGGAGAGTTTGTCATTAGAATCACAAGGCAGGTGAGATTAGATGAAATGAGGAGACAAAGTAGTTTCAAGGAAGTCCCAGCCAGGAGCAACACAGGTATGAATAATCTGAGGAACAGCAGAAGAGCATCTGTGCATCAGTACAGTCCCAAGAACCAGGACTGGCTGCTTGGCCTTTTGCTTGGAAAGAGATTAGAGAAGGGTTGAAGCATAACAGTCCTACACTTGCCACCAGTACAGGTATTTCCCTGTGTCAGTGTTAACTGCTGTCACTCTTACATCTGTACTGTATGCTCTTAAATTCAAGGAAGTTTGCAAGTGTATGGAAGCACAATGAGAGGGCCTTGCTGTAGGTATTTCTTGTGTTGGGTGGAAGTGGGCTTGTCCCCTGTGACCTTTAATGCATTTGTTTTAAAAAAATAATCCTAGATCTACACATAGACCTTTTGTGACCTTTAGAGGAAAGCATGTGTTTTAACTAAAGTGTAGTGTAGGTGCAGAACATTTACAAGATGTATGAATTCCCTCTAATTGTGCTGAATGGCCATTATGTAAAGCACATTTATTGAAGTTTAACCATTCCTTTGTGCTGGGGAGCTCTGCTGCCATGTGAGGTATGAGTCTCTCCCCTAAAAAACACTTTCTGTGATTTATTCACAGGGCAAGTGGTTGCTTGGTTGTTTTGTTGGTTTTTTTTTTAAATAAATCCAGCCATTTTTCTTCAGACATTCCATCAAAAGCCCTTTTAAGTAGATAGAAACACTTTTTACATCTGAATTCTGAGTTTTTCATGGTACTTGACAAACCAGAAAAGAATCATCTTTTCTTCATGGCCCAGGGAGCTCTGAAAAAACTTACTATGCTGTAAATCTGTATAAATATGGAATATCCCTTTTGGTGCTTGTGTGGCTTGAGGCTTGAGAAAAGCAACATGAATCTAATTGAACATGCACTAGAGCTGTAACTGATGATGCATATTCACTTGTTTGGGTGATGAATTTGTCTTTCCAGAAATCAGTGTCTCTCTATCCATTAATCCCAGGGGACTTTTTCAAATGTAAAAAAAGATGCTTGCCTGAGTTCTGAAATAATTTTTGCATTATTTCAGCTGATTAAAACAAAAATAATGGAAAGGAAACGCTGAAATTGTTTTCTTCCAAGTAATTTTAAGGAAGTGATAAACTAAGGCTGTACTATAATTTAGACATTTCCAAGAGTCATAAGTGGACTAATCTGAGGAGGCAAATAATAGCAAAGAGCTCTCCTGCTGTGGGGCACAGCATCCTTGACTGTCAGAGAAGTTTGCAGGAATCACTCCAGCTGAGTGAGTAGAGCTCTGCAGCTGACCTTAGCTGGCACATGTCTTGAGAAGGAGGAAGACTGACTCACAGCTTCTCTTACCATCTCTATGTGAGCTGCATGGGGTGAGAACTTGGATTTCTTTGAGAATCAAGGGATACCCTTTCTTAATGTATGTGGTTTTCAAACTTACAGTTAATATTTTATTTTCAAGTAGGGTATCAAACTCTACAACTCATCCTGCAGTGGTGTCTTCATAACCAAGATACTTTGTATGAATTTCAGTAGTTTGGGTTTGAAGAGTATGCATAAATAATCTCCAGGTTTGGGACCACGTGCAGTCTGTTTAGAATATTCTTTTTCTGTTTCATTGTTGTTCTGCTACAGAACTTAATGGCCAAAGATAGACCTAAGCAATTTCACCAGAAAATACACAAGCAAAAAATCTCCATTTTTCACAGGGGTGGCTGCCAAGTACAGTCTTTGTTTTGTCCAATCTGCTTTGCACTTAAAACTTAGTCCACCCATGCTTTTAGGATGAGAGATGAAAACAAGAAGGAAGTGTCAAACTGAGATAACTGGTTGTTTTGGTTGTTTTTTTTCCCCTGAACTGCAGCAGTTGTGCTTTGGGCAGCCATGAAAGTCTTCGCAAGGCAAACACCAGTGTTGAGCTTCGACTGCACCACACCGGTGATGTGAAGGAGAGCTTGGCTCGAACGGTATGTCACCTTTTCTTCTCCTCCTTCTTTCCTCACCCCCAAGAGAATAAAATCCCATCAATCCTTTTGTGATGTAACCTGATCAAAGAGATTATTTGTTTTCCTGAACGTGGATATATTATTGCTGAACTCCAGTTGAAACATACTGGGGGACGTCTCTGCTTTGCTCCTTCAGTTATATCTAATGTGTTACTGTGGAGAACACACAACTGAAAAAGACTAAAGTCTAGCTTTTTAGAAAAAAAAAAAGTTTTTTTTTTCATAATTTAATGATGCTATTTATTTCAGGAAGCCAGAGAATTCTTATTTTTGATTGGTCTTTCTATGTTTTGAAATATAACGAGGGCAAAACCACTCAAAGTACTGCATAAAATGAATTAAATCTGTTTCTTGTCATTATCACTGAAATCCAGGGTGGACTGATAAAAGCCAGAATCATAGTTCCTGTGTTTGTGTGTGTCTGGTGCATATTTGTGTGTGTGCATACATGTCTGAGCAACCTTGCAGTGGATTACTGAGTGTAACGACACTGACCTATGCTACTAAATGTGACCTCTATTCCCAGTTGACCACCTGGAATTACTTCCAACCTGGGGACACTTTACTGCAACCTTTCAGAACTTAAAAGGGGGCTTGTATGAAAGATAAGGAGAAACCTTTTAGCAGGGTCTGTTGTGATAGCATGAAGGACAGTGGTTTTAAACTACACCCGGTTGGACTTTGGCTAGATACAAGGAATTTTTTCACAGTGAGGATGATTAGACACTGGAACAAGTTTCCTGGAAAAGTGTTAGATGAGCCATCCCCACAAACATTCATTGGTCTGGGTGGATGGAGCTTTGAGCATCCTGATCTCTGTTGAAGATGCCCCTGTTCCTTGCAGAGGAGTTGGATTAGATGGCCTTTAAACACCCCTTTCAACCCAAAGCATTCTGTCTTTCTGTATCAAGTCAGGAAAACCAGGGCATCCAGTTAGCGTTGGAATGACTTTGGCCTTGGTAAAGTCTCTGTTGTACCTTGTCCTTTAACTGCCAGTTGCTGAGATTGAGGCAGGGATCACCATGTGATTTCCATAATCTGCATTAAACAAGGATTATATAGTCCTTTTTGGTGGTAGGTGTGTGATGAGACATCAAGTGTTAGTGCTGCAAAAGGAGGGCTTGAGGAGACTGGAGTGATGGTAATCAGATGTTGTTATGGATGCATGATGTAAGCACATGCAGTGCTGAAAAAAATTTTACCCTTTTTAGCAACTCTTACCTCAAAAGGGTTAATACATTATTGACTCTTCTTCTGGGCAGTTGCAGGTTTCCAACATTTTCTGGACTGAGAAATCAGTGATATCAGTATAAGTTGATAGCAATGCATTTCTTGCCTATATGCAAATAGCATGTGGTGAAGGTATTTTTTACACACACCAAAAAGATGGAACCTCATCCAAATTCCTGACAACATCATCTTCAAACTTCCAAGCCAATAAAGCAAATGACATATTTGCTGTATATAGGTCTGTTATTACTATAGATCTTCAAAATGATCTGCTTTGGAACCTAATTATATGTTCAGGAGTATCTCCTGAAACTTCACAGCTTGTTTGTGTGCAAAGGAAACAAAAGTCTATGCCAATACCATCTCGAGACTGCCTTCATAATTCTTGCTTGCCTCAGGTAACACTTTTGAAATTGGGATGCATAGCTAAAAATATCTGTGTTTACATGCAGGTTACTATTATTTTACAATTATGCTTTATAACCAATGTAAGTGAATGCTTATAAGCCACGTGCAATTAATTTTATTTTTAAACCAGACAGCTTGGGAGCTTTGGCCAAATGTTCACAGTTCTGTGAATTCAGCTGAAAAACTTACATTTCTTTAAGGTGAATACTTGCTTCCTTTCTTTTTGTGGGAAGCTGGCATTCTGATGTGAAGTGCTCAAAAAGAGGAAATTGTCTTGAACTGAGCAGTTATAAGCAAGAAATTTGGCCTGGGGCTTTACATGAAATCACAGGGTTTTTGAGCTAGCGGGCGACCTTTAATTTGATTTTGTTTTCTTGAGACATGAGATTTATCAGCTTTAACACTCTCAAACAAAAGTATTTTAAGACTCAAATTTTTGACAGGCAAGGATTGTACTAAACTTCCAGATAAAGCTTATACAGAGAACACAAGGTTGTCATTATAATGCCAGAAAATACTGAAGCTCAGCTGAGACACATTTTTTTCAGAGTTGTCCCCACTTTATGACTATCCTAGCAAAGCATGGATCTTTGCTGTGGTGAGACAGCAAAGAACATTTACAGGTTTATAACATCAGCCACACTTGCTTCCAGAAAGGTATTTTTGGGCTAAAGCAGCCAGCAAATGATATTTCCTGAAAGTTCAAAAAAATTTTTGTTTACATGTATGCCACTGTTAATGGTATTTTATCAGTCAGTGGTCCATCATGACAAGAATGTGAGATGTTTTTCTCATATTTAAACATTTGTGGCTTTTCAGAGGGATTGTGTAGTACCTCAACGTGGTGGTTTGACCCTGGCTGTAGGCCACATTCCTACCAAGTTCCTCTATCACTCCCCTCTTAGCTGGACAGGGGAGAAAATATCTATTGAGAGGCTTTGGAGTCGATATAAAAATGGGGAGAGATCATTCTGCAGTCAGCATCATGGGTAAAACAGACTCAACACAGAAAAAAAAGGCAAGAAAACTCTCTAATTTATGACACTACACACACACAGAGAAACCAGAGTTGGATAATAAGAAGTACAAAAAAGCTCTTAAACGCCACCCNGGATAATAAGAAGTGCAAAAAAGCTCTTAAACGCCACCCCCCCCACCTTCTTTGCAGACTGAACTTTATTCATGATTTTCTCCTCCCCAGGATGGCACAGGGGAAAGGGGGGTATAGGGAATGGAGGCTTCAGTCTTCAGTCAGTTCCTCATGAGTTGTTCTTCTTCTTGGGGTGGGAGGTGTGGAATTCTCACACTCTTTCCCTTCACTATTGTGGGGTCCCACCCACGGCAGACAGTCCTCCATGACATTCTCCATGTGAGTCCTCTCCCACAGGGCCTCGGCTCTTCACCAGCTGCCCCAGCGTGGGTCACTGCTATAAACTCACAGAATGTCTCTCAGTCGCAGACTGCTGCCCCCAGCCTGGTCCCCCCCAGAGTCACCAGCCCCCGCAGCAAACCTGCTGCAGTGTGGGCCTCCATCTCTCTCTCTGCCTCTTATCTCTCTCCATGGACTGCAGGTGGTGCCAGGGCCTTGCTCCAATGTAGGTCATAGATTCTTCCCTGTTCCTCCCCCTGCTCCATGATGGGCTCCTGCCTGGCCCAGGTGTCTCTCCATGGTCTACAGGTGGGGCCTGTGGGGCCTGTTCGTCCTCCAGGGGCTGTGGGAGGACACCTGCTTCACCATGGTCTTCTCCACAGGCTGCGGGGAACCTTCTCTCAGCGCCTTCTCCTCCCCTTCACTGACCTTGGTGTCTGCAAAGTTCTTACATCTTCTCACTCCCTTCTCTGGTGGCAAAATGCAGCTGTTTGTGTTTTTCTCTCTCTAAAATGTGATTCATGGGGGTGCTGTGACCAGTGCTGACTGGCCCGGCCGGCCTTGTCAGTGACAGGGTTTGGGAGTTTGGCCTTGGGAGCACAGCTGGAATTTGCTTTGTTGGACCATTAATAGAAGCTTCTAGCTTCTTCTTAAAGAAGCCACATTGCAAACTGACCACACTCATAAACAAGGAAACTTTTTCTTGAGTTTAAGAATCTCTTGAAATCGTAGTACTTTAAAATGCTTCATGTTCTATTAATACGCTTAACGTCTCGTTCAACCCTGTTGCTGTTTGACAGGTCTAAATGAGGTTTAATGTACTGCAATACACAGTGACATCCAGGAGCAGACACAGAGATCAGCAATTCGCATTTAGCAGGTAGAATGATTACAAACAAACACAAATTGTCTTCCAGGCAGGTAACTAATAACCTCGGAAGACAAATTAGCAGCATTCAGGGCATTAGAAAACATAAGTTGGTCTCAAAGAATTTGTGGAACTATAATTAATAACCTACAATATGGTTCAACCAGAAAGGGTGACATTTTCAGGTATCCTCAAGTAAATTATCAATCACTCCTTTATGTTACCTGACATATCTCTGAAAGCCTCAGGCCATGAAGTTACTTCATGTTACTACTAATAGCGAAGAAGATGAGCAGTTCATGAGCTGGAGTAAGTCATAGACCCAGAGCTTTCCTCCAGCTCTGGGACATGCTTGTGAAAGAGTACTCTTCATCTACCTCACTATGTGCATACACAGCTGCTTTTCAGTTTTATGAGTTAATCTGCACTCACTCATTGGGAGAACTTGACCTGTAATGTATAGGATTCTTCCAAATTTTGAATTTGGCAATAAGTTATTTTACAGAAAACTCCACTGAGGTTGTAGTTCAACTAACAGATATGTTTCTGTGACACATCTTGACAGGTCTTCTATAATAGTCACCCATATGTATTCCAGAGCTAAATAATTCACATGCACCCACGTACTGCCGTTGTCTATCAGATCACCTTAAGCTTCTGGGTTCCTTTCAGTCACACATACCTTATTTCTCCTGAAGCTCCAGGGAGGGCTCTCTCCTTTAATCGGTGTCACATTGTTTCCAAGTTCATCTCTCCCTGTCCTCTAGTCCTGTCAGTGTATGAGATCAAGGAGGAAGTTTGTCACTTATCAGTCTTGTTTGCTCAAGCCTTGTCCCTGTGATTGCTCAGTTCAGATAGACTCTCCAGAGGTGCCAGTGCAACAGCTAAGCATGCAGCAACTTTATAAAAATGCAGGGTGGATTTTACAGAACATGTGCACAACTCATCTGTGGAGTAATTTGACTTTAAGAATTTGAAAAAAAAAAAGTGTGTGTGTGTGAAGTAATCAAGTAGTGGTTGACCATTGCTCTGTCTAGAGGCAGCAAATTCAAATCACGATATTGTTGCAAGCAGCTGTGGAGCGCTTGGGGCAGTTTCCTTCTGGGAATGTTATCTTCTGATTATGGTAGTGCTACAAAACATTTTACCATGCACTGAAGCAGCGTGGTAGCTGTTAGATGCTCCAAGCCCAGGATATGGTATGGGCAGAAGACATGAACTGTGAGCAAAACCAGCAGAGAGCCATATGTGGCACAATTAGTGCTGCACTCAGGAAATCCATAAGCTATTTTTGTTGTAATCATTTCTGTAGGAGCAACTCAGTGGGGTTCTAAGAAAAATGCTGAAAGTAGCTGAGAGAAGACCCATCTACTCTCAAATGCATCCCCAACCCCCAAAATTACTTACCCAAGCTTCTCTATAATAATGCTTCACACTCTCAGTACACTGAGATAAGGAACACAGGTGTTTGCATGAGATCAAATACCCAGATAAAGTGAGGCTTAGTGTTTAGATCTGACACACACATTCAAGGCTTAATGCATGAGAATGTTTTTCTTACCTTCATCCCCTTCCATTTCATTCATCTAATTCATCTTTTACTTATTGCCACGATGTGATCAAAGAGATAGTAGCACTCCAGATGGGAATTCGTAATGGAACATCTGTAATGTATCTAGCTCAGCAAGATCCTGTTCCTTAAATAGTGCTCTTGCTAAATCTCTGTATAGCCATCTAAAGCAGAATTAGTGTGAATTAATTCACATGTTGATTAACAGATTTAAACTGAATGCCACCATGGCAGAGAGACAAGTTGCTCAGGAGTGTTAGCTCTACACCACTACTATACTTCAATTACCTAGCAAAAAAAATTGCTAGTATAGATACTTTGTTCTGAAAAAGTTTTCAACATTTGAAATCAAAAACATCCAGAATATTAAAAGGCTTCTTTGAGCAAAGCAAAAGACTTGTTATTTAAGCTTTTGAACAAACAAACAAACAAACAAAAAAAAGTCTTTTGGAATCTGGTTGAGGGGGGAGAAATTATGAATCATCTTTTAATCACTGTTAGATTGTCGTTCTCATTTTTTCAAGTTTTGTTTATTGTATAACAGTAAAAGTTGAACAGATTTTTTTCTTACTGAAATGTTTTGCTTAAGGTTTGTCTTCATGAGGAACTTGACATTTTCATTAATTTAGTGCAGCCTAAAATGGAGTCCTCTTTTCAGATTATTCTGTATCATTGGCCAGATACCATTTCTGTCCTCTGCTTCACTTTAGAGAAAAAAAAAATTTAGATCAGTGCACATATAAATAAATGGGCTGTAGCCTGGATGCCTAAGCTGTGCCCATCCCAGCAGTCTTCTGTGCTTCTAGAGATACCATGAAAAATAATGTCTGGCAGCTGTCCTGGCCACAATGGAAACAGAAGTTCATCATCACTGCCTATGTGCAGACACTCAAACCTATTCCACAACCTCTCTCAGGGCAACCTGCTCCTGTGCTTGACTACCCTCACATCATATTTTTTTCTTTTGTCAAGGTGGAATTTCATGTGATTTAATTTGTGCCCTTTGCCTCTTGTCCTGTCAGTGAGCACTGCTCTAAAGAGTCTGACTCCCTTGTCTTTGTTATTTCCTGCTGAATATTTGTACTCATTGATAAGATTCCCCCTGAGCTTTCCCTTCTCCAGACTGAACAGTCCCAGCTCAGCCTCTCCCCACACAAAAAACGTTTTGGCACCTCAGTCATCTCTGTGACTCTTTACAGTCCCTCCAGAGAGGTTGCAGAGAAGGAACAGATGTGTTCTCTCCTGTTCTCCCAGGAAAAGAAGTAGCAGAGAGGTTATGGATGGAAACTGGTACATATTGCCTTTGCCAGAGGGTACCTTCTGCTGTCTGTAACAAGGAAGCAGAGGCAGGGTTTACTGAGGCATGGATATAGTCTTAATCTATATATAGCTGGAAGGAACTACTGTGGCAAATCTGGTTGGCTTCCTATACATTAAAACCCAATGTAACTTGAGAGAGATTCACCAAACAAAATTTCAGACTGAAACATCCTGAACACTCTGAGAATTCCTAAAAGAACACACCATCTTTGGAAAACATGAAGCATCAATCTCTAACAAACATTCTTCCTATCAGAATATGGTATGTCACAACATGCTTCTCTTCCACAGCATGAGGATGATCAAAGACACTTCAGTGTGGATCAGCTGTTAGAAGACAGGTGTTCCTGGAGATTGACGCGGTAAGAAAGCTGCTATTTAACAGTCTTTCTGTTTGTCATGGCTTGTGTTTGTAGTGATCCTCCCTCCTGACCCCAATGGACAATTCTGTGACCTACTGGGGACAGGAATGATACCAAAGTGCTTTAGACTCACATTTTTAGACATTATTGATTGTATAGGGAAAATCAATACTCATTTAGAGATTTGAGTCACTTTTCTCCATTGTCTCCCTTCCATGTTGTAGGTTTAATTAGAGCTTTCTTTTTTCCCAAGGATTCCCCAGATTTAAGGAGTCATAATTTTAATGTATACATTGCTCTTAGAGGAATTTTAAGAGTAAATTCTATAAAAATAATAAATTTTCTCTTCATTATGCATGTGTTTTCACAGTTGCATGATGGTTTGGTTTATTTTTTAATAGAGGCTAGCTATGACAAGGTTTTAATTTGGCAAATTTTGACTCTAAAGCTGGAAAAGTGCTAGATGGGATAGATCCCTCCTTCACCTTTCAGGATGTTTTGGTTCATGCACTTAGACAAAGAAGCTGTTAACACTTTTTGTAATGTTTTTCATCAACGTGTTATGAAGTGCTTTGCCAAGAATGGTAAATGCCACACCTGTCACCTAGCAGATGGAGGAAAACAGAGAGGTAGTGACTTGTTCAAGGTGAGTATCTGGTGCTTACTGAGGACCCATCTGATTTCCTAGAAGCATGGTCCAAAGTTCTGTTCTGGCTCTTGTGATAAAGAGATCAAACTGATCATACAGTCTATACATACACTACTTATTGACTTTTATTTCTGTGGTGTGCTGTGTGGCCTTTACCATTGCAAAGAGAGTCTTCAGAGTTGAAACATGATAAAAGAAGTTGAGCTGCAAATCAACTGTGGCCTCCAAAATCTTTCTGATACTGCAGGGCAATGAGCAACTTCTAGCATAGGCAGTAAATGCTTCTTCAACCACAAGTTCAGTAAATATTGAAAAGGTAAGAACTTGAACTGTGTTTGATCACTATTTCCAGCTTGTCCCATGAATTGTAATGGGTAGGAGAAAACATTTTCCAGCAGTGATGACCCAGAAAAGTCTGTAGTCAAGCCCTGTGCTCTAAATTGAATTTCTCTCTTGTCTGAGAAAAAAAGGGGTAATAGTGATAAAAGTTTGCTGTCCATAATGTGCACAAGAGCTGCCTGTGATGATTTGCAGAACAATTTTACAATACTGAGCTGAGTGTCTGATCAAAGTGACAGATGAAATTTTGAGAAGATAAATGTAGATGGGAGGAAACATCTTAAATTCACATATGAAATCATAGGCTCTGAGTTGGCTTTTACCACCAGAAGTGAGTTCTTGGGGTTATTACAAATAGTTCTGAATGTCAGCTTTGGTGCACAGCAACTGCAAAAAACTCAAAAAGAACAAATGTTGAGAACTATTATGAAAGAAGTGAAAAACCAAAAACTATTATGCCACAGTATTGGTGCAGGGTGTTCATTTATGTTGAATACATCTGGCATTTCTGCATCTCCCATTTCAAATATGATGCAATAGAACTTGAAAAAGGGAAATGAAGGGCAGAAAGGATGCTTGGAGTAATGAAATGCCTTCCATATGAGAAACAAGTAACAGTATTCTTCATTCTGATGAAGAGATAATAGAAGATGGGTATTTTATAGATGACAAGTCTATAAAATTGAGGAGCACAGAGAAGGTCTGCAGAAAAAGATCATTTACTGTACCTTCCAATACAGGATAAAGGGAGCATGAAGTGGAAGTAGTAGATTCAATACAGACAAGAGTATGTATTTATTTGTATAAGTATATAGCAGTGTCTGGATACAGCCTGACTTACCTGGAGGTCCTCAGTATAGGTTGCTCCATCACCCTCCTAGGGTTCAAGGTGAGGCTGATCAGCCTGTAGTTCTCTGGGTCCTCCTTCTTGAAGACAGGAGTGACATTTGCTTTCCTCCAATCTTCAGGCACCTCTTCATGTTTATTTCAAGATTATTAAGAGTGGCCTCACAACAACATCAGCCAACTCCCTCAGAATTTGTGGGTGCATCCCACCAGGGCCCACAGATTTATGTATATTCAGTCTAAGTGTTCTTTAACCTGATCCTTATCAACTTATGACCCTGTTCCTGGGCAGCTCCCTGGAGGCTGTGCTCATGAGGCAGCACCACCTTAGACTGCTTGCCCAAGTGCAGCCTTCCTGTGTTGTGCTTAAGGTTTGCTCTGATATGTGTGTTATATACACATACTCTATGGTGGGCTACCTCATGTTAGGTTATATTAGGCATAATATAGCTGGTGTGGGTCCAGAGAAGGACAACTAGGCTGGTTGTCCACTCCCCTCTTTTTGATTACTAAAGAACTGATGTGTCTTGGTAACACTAAAGAGCCATAGGTGGGCCTGGAGTGGTGTCCAGCTTGATGCTATGCAGAGTGCACAGCTAGTTCTGTCTTACTGTGGCTGCTCCAGGTATTGTGAACAGAAGCCTTTGCACACCCCTTAATATAGGGATCAAAAAATTACACATATACTTTTTCTCCTATTAGAGAGTTTGAGCTGAAAACACTGGCACAGTTCTGTTGAGGAAATACTCAGATCTGAAGCACCATCATAATTACAAGGTGAGCCATACAGTGAGGAATTCTTCATGTAAGCAGTGCCACCCTGGTATTTTTTTACAAGTAGACCAGTCAGTAATATCATACCTCATCATAACAGCTGTTTCTACCATAATATGCAGCAACATTTTTGTCCTTATTTTGCAGTGGGGCATATGTTTATAACTTGTCATTCCTCAATTCTTTATCTAGCTATGGCTAGATATGGGTTCAGTACAAGCTATGCAAATCTGCCTGGCACTAGGAGGGCCAGCAGATTACTTTGCCATGCTGCTGTGTTTCACAGCTGTATTTAGATTTTAGTTAAATAAAATAGTGCACAGGGTTGTTGTCTGCAAACACTCTTGTTAAATTTCTGATTGTAGCACACAAACGTTTGTGTTTTAGTGTCTGTCTTGATTGAGATTCTTGGTCTGCTTAGATCCAGCAGAGAAAGAAAAAGAAGTGTTTGAGCTAGCTTGAGATGAATTAAAAGGAATGAACTGGAAGCTTACATCTGTAATAATCAGATTTCTTCTCACAGGCACATGTGAATATGAAAAAATAAACCCAGCAGCCCCTACACATCTTCACTTATTGTCATAGCTTGAAAACCAAATGCAGTGTAAATCAATGAGAGCATCAGAATCACAGAAGGACTAGGTTGGAAAAGACCATTAAAATCATCAAGTCAAACCATACCTGTCCTCTCCTAAACCATATCCCTGAGCACCTCATCTATCTGTCTTTTGAATGCATCCAGGGATGGTGACTCAACCCCCTCCCTGGGCAGCCTGTTCCACATCCCGACAACTCATTCAGTGAAGAACTGTTTCCTAACATCTAATCAGAACCTGCCCTGGTGCAGCTTGAGACCATTTCCCCTTGTCTATCACCTGTCACTTGGCAGAAGAGACCATCACCCACCTGTCCACAACCTCCTTTCAGATAAATACAGGCAGTGACAAGGTCTCCCCTCGGCCTCCTCTTCTCCAGACTAAGCATCCCCAGCTCCCTCAGGCACTACTCATAAGGTTTGTTCTCTAGACCCTTTACCAGCCTGGTTGTCCTTCTCTGGACCCACACCAGGACCTCGATGTCCTTCTTGTAGTGTGGGGCCCAGAACTGGACACAGTACTCGAGGTGCAGCCTCACCAGTGCTGAGTACAGGGACTCAATCACCTCCCCAGACCTACTGGCCACGCCGGTTCTGATACAAGCCAGGACGCCGTTGGCCACCTGGTCACACTGCTGACTCAAATTCAACACCCCCTGGTCCTTCTCTGCCTGGCAGCTGTCCAGCCACTCTGCACTTGGCCTTCTTGACCCTCATCCCTTAAGAATGAGGAACCTTGTCCCCTTAACCTCTATAACATGGAGTTACATGATCTACGCTTAGTTTGTCAGCACGGTGATAAACAGCATTTTAGGAAGGAACCCCAGCATCGCTCTTCAGGAGGTGCTGCTGCCAGGAAATGATGTATGTTCTATACTTGTTGTTTTTCCTCCCATATAGACCAGCTGGGATCGAAGACTGACTCTCTCAAGTTGTTTGTACCTTTCTTTTCAAAGCTATTGTACCACACTGCCTCGCTAAATGCTATAAATTTTTTCTCAGTCTCTAAGAAACACTGAATGTTCCTCAGTTGGGTTTACATTGCCAAATGTATACACAGCTCTCCAAGATGTACGAGTATGAAGGATGTCTATGTGGTAATATATGGGTATTATTAGTTATCCAGCAGCCAGAGGTTCAGGATAGTGTTAATAGAGGTATTTCGATCATTGTTACGAGTTGCTGAATTTGTTTCATATTAATTATGTAAAATTATGGCTCCTTCATACAGAAAATTCTCTAGGGTAGAATAAACTGATGGAAAATATGCTAATTTTTGAACTAGTATTCTAACTTAGGAAATGATTGTGAAACCTGCACTTAGGCCAAGCATGCTGATGAACGTGCTTACCTGTGTGCATCAAGGCAAAGAGACAAGCTCGTCTGTCCAGAACTGCTTTGGAGCTAGGTAATGCTATGAAAAAATGTTATGCTTGGAGATTTGGTCAAAGCAGGAGGACAACTTATATTAGCTATGATTTAACAGGATTACAGGAGGAATTGCCAGACAGCCACCCAACACACAGACTGCCTGGTGAGATAAGGCTGGTACAGATTGGTAATAAAAGGCTGTAAAGGCAAAATCCATCCGGAGGAGGAGGTGGATAGTAGGCATCTACAGGGTAATGCACTCTGGTGTTAGCACAGGGAAGGCCACCTAATGTTTCTTTATTCTTTATGATGATTTTAGTGCAATAACTCTCTTTCCTTCTTTTGCCATACAATATATGTAATGAAAGTAAAAACATGTCCCATGAGACCTGTACTTTGGACCATAGTTGCGATTCTGACTGCTTAGTTCCCCTGACTAACATGCATGAGGACACAGAGTTTCTCTGTACACAATAGTCAGTTTGTTCTGAAGAAATGGAAATATTTTTGTGACTTTCAGCTACCAGACTGCAATGGGGGTGTGGGGGTGGGTGAGTGTAGACGTTCTTTCTAAGCCCTCTGAAGAGAGGGAACCCTAATACAAAGGGTCTGTGGGAAATACAAGAGGAGATGGGGAAAAAAAGTCAAGGGTGAAGTGATAAGTAAAATAAGTAAACACTGAAGAAAAACATAAATTTAAATATCTACTTTTTAATAAAAGCACATGCAAACCCTAACAACTGGTGAGGACCATCAAGGCAATAATGTATCTGTTTTACCAATCAGTAGGCCTGGCAGAGTGTGGAAGTGGGAATGAAAGTGTCAGTACCCTTTCCTGAAAATTTGATCCTACAGAGGATGCTGTCAGAGGAAAAAGAAGGTGTATTCCTCTGTGTAACAACCATATGGTCTCATAGGTACCTTTTCTGTTTTGTTCCAGCTGACAAATAAATGACAGCTAGAATTTCACTGTGCTTGAAATGCAGAAAATTACACAAATGCTTCCTAAAAGCAAAGCTGATTCTGGTTATCTGGCTCTCCAGTGGTGAGATTTACACCTGAAGCATCAGTCCTGGAGTTCACTGTAGAGAGGTGTATATAAATCCAAATTAATTCAGTGACACTTTGCTAAGGCACAGAATTCTGCCTGTACAAACTTTGTGGTAGCTTCTGTAGCACAACAAAGGTATGGGACTGCAACAAACTCACAGCAGAGGTATTACTGTGGGGAAGGTAGCTGCTGAAACAGCTGGAGCATGTAAACCTCAGCACTGTAAGCAAGTAAGATTTGGGGAATTACGTAGCAATTCTGTCCCTTGTAATAATATAGAGTTATATACTTGTTACTTAGCATGGACTTTTGAAATGTAAAGCTTTTCCAGTTCTTGTACCTGATTTTCTGTGGCTTTAGTCTGTGAAGTGACTCCTTTTCCAAAGGAGGAATACCTCCTTTGCTGAGGTCTTATTTAAGCACTTACTGAATCTTAAAATAAATGGGACTTAGAGTTCAGTAGACACTAAAATAGGAATCACCCCTTGCACCAGTACAGATTAGGGGTTGTCTTGCTGGAAAGCAGCTCTGTGGAAAAATACCTTGGAGTCCTGTTGAACCACAGGCTAACCATGAGCCAGCAATGTGTCCTCATGGCCAAGAAAGCCAATGGCATCCTGGGATGTATCAAGAGAAGTGTGGCCAGCAGGTCGAGGAAGGTTCTTTTCCTCCTCAACTCTGCACTGATGAGGCCTCATCTGGAAATTCAAGAAGGACAGGGTGCTACTGGAGAGGGTACAAAAAAAGGGCTACAAAGATAATTAGGGGACTAGAACTCCCTTATGAAGAGAGGCTGAGGGACTTAGGACTTTTTAGCCTAGAGAAGACTGAGGTGGTTAACTTATCAACACTTTTAAATACTTGAGGGGTGGGTGTCAGGAGGATGGGTTCAGTCTTGTTTCAGCACTGCCCAGTGACAGGGCAAGAGGCAATGGGTATGAATTTGAATATTGGAAGTTCCACCTAAACATGAGGAGGAACTTCTGTATTGTGAGGGTGGCAGAGCACTGGGACAAGCTGCCAAGAAAGGATGTGGCTGTGAATGTCTCCTTCTCTGGAGACATTAAAAACCTGCCTGGATACTGTCCTGTGCAGCCTGCTCGAGGTGATCCTGCTCTGGCGGGGGAGTTGAGCTACATGATCACCAGAGGTTCCATACAACCCACAGCATCCTGTGGTTTTGTGACTTCTTCCACTTGGCAAACATATGTCCTCCAGGTATAAGTAGTTTTGCATCTGTGCACTGTGGCAAATGACTGCAAAAAACCTCTGTGGTGATCCAGGCTCAATTACATGGCATCTGCCTCAGTGCCTGTCCTTATTTTTTACCATCACAAAATCACTGTTGATTAACTATTGGTGGTTTATAGATGGGGGATGGAGGGTGGGGGAGAGGAGAGGAGCATGCTCATTCTTTTAATCCAATTGTTATTAACTTGATGTTGTTTTCTTATTTCCAGACAAAACCTCGTTTCAGTTATTATGAAATACAGAGGTCAAGTGGAATATCTTTTGCAAAATGAGGTATTTGATCTCAGTTTGTTATAGCAGAAAAGCATTAGCTTCTATGTGAAAGGTATCTAATTATTAATCTCTCTCAAATGCAATTAAAGAAGACTTTTAATTAAGGCTGTTTAACCTGACTTAAAAAAGATATAAATTCTCTTCATAAAACTTGGTTTGAGATTAGGAAGAATGTGCTACAAATTTCAAATGTCAAAGGGACTTTTTCTAAGTGTCAAGAAACCTGTAAATAAAAAAAATGTTCATTTGGGCTGGCAGCATAATATTTGGAATTTAGTTGAGGTTAAATACTATATNATATAAAATTTGTCCCTGATTTTGTAAACCCAACAGTCAAATGATTACATGCATTTAGGATATATAATCAAGCATGTGATAGCTTGCAGGATCAGGCTAAGGCAGAAAAACTCAGAAGAAATTTAAAGTATTGTGGGCTGCCAGTGGAATGATACATGCTTGAAGGAAAAATGTCTTAGGAAATCTTCTCTGCTGTCTCGTGTTTTGATGACAGATGTCTGAAGGACAAATGCATATTTGAGTGATAGCTTGGAAGAAACCAAATGGCTATTTGATCTGAGTTTCAGGTTTTTGTGCTGACTGATTTTCTAGGGTTTGGAACTGGAAAGAAAATAAAGGATGTTAATGCTAAGAGGAATACTAATGTATTGTGGAGGTATTTGAGTGCATTCCTGGCAGAGTTATAACTCACTATGCTGAAGTATGGGTTTAGTTGAAATACATGTTAAACCATAAAATTCAGGTTTTGTTTCAGAAATCTGTCAACTGTATTCCAGGCCAGATTTTGGTCTTTCTGGATATTCTTGATCCTTGGGTGTTTCTCTTTTGATTACTCAGAAAACATAAACATACATGCAGGTGTGTGTATAACTGCACATACACACACAGGCATGTACACAAATTCATACATATTTACCACTAAACATTTAAATAAATTTATGCAGATAAAATACTCTCTATTTTTGTTTGAATCTTTGACACTTATGCAAAATACATGGAGATTTAAAAGCTGTTGAATCATGCCTAGCTCCAAAGTAAAGCTCTGGTTTTGATATGTGTAGGTATTCACTGAACTTTCCTTTGTAAGCTACTTCTCTAAGGGAGCTATTTAGTGTATAAAATGTGATGCAGTAATAACCATTTGGAAGATTGAAGTCCCCAAACCCAAATGGGCATATATATTTCTTTACTGAAGTAGACCCATCAGTGTAGTTACTCATATTCAATTGAAATTTTAGGGCCTGAAGTATGGAGATTCTAAATTCAACGAAAGCTATAATCTCAAAATTAATGAAGCATTGCAATCCACCCTCTGCAACTGATGCTGTATAGATATTCCTCAGACCTATAATGAACCACTCTTAAATTTGTTTTTGCTAAATATTTTTACCTTGAGTAAGCAGTTACTTGAGATCATTAACTTTTTATAAAGGGAAAACAGGATAATTTTCAAATATTTATGCTGTGCAACAAATGCATGTGTGTTACTCTAGAGGCAAGTTTCTCCATAGTTTTGGTTCTGGGGTTTGTTTTTTTTTTTTTTTTACCAAGGTCTTGCTTACACAGGGACACTCAATAAAGTTCATATGAATTAGAATATATGGAGTTTTTTAAGGTGGCTCTAAAAATTATGTAACTGTAACACAATAAGGTATAGTCAGAAATATATAGTAAAGGTAGCAAAAATGAGAATCCTCTATTTGTTCTTTGAACCCTTCTTTTGCTTACTTTCTCTAATACCTGATTCAATTTCTTTAAGAAGGTTTAAAATTGGGATCTTTATAACTGTCCTCTATCCCAAGGTTGCACAGGAATGATTAAGTTGGTTTTCAACACCAGCACTCAGCTCACTGGAAGGGTTGTTTCCCTTTTTTTGATTCATCACAATCTACCCTCAGCACATTCTGAAATTCAAGACAGTAGAATTTGCTCACATATGCTAAATGAAGTGCCTACAAACCTGCTTAAGTCCTGCTCTCTGCTGGAACTTCCTTAAGCATTTAGTTTTAATCATCCAGATCTTGAGATTCTTAGTTTTAAAGCAAAAAAACCCCAATTCCCTCCCCCTTCCCCTCTTCCCATTTATATAGCTGCTTCCAAATGCACTTGTTCAAGGATGTCTATAAAAACCCTTTTCAGGTACCAATATTTCTGATTTATGTGAGAAGTCCACTGTAACTATTATTAGTAATGATAGAAAAATGTAAAATTCATATTATGGTGGATAATGCCTCCATAAAGTGAAAAAATTTGAAAAATAAAGTGTAGGGTATTTGGCACAAGTGGAGTGGGATCAGTGCTGTTGGGTTTGAAATGTAAGGAGTGTTCCCTGAGAGTGTGTGCAGTCAGTCAACCAACCATTTTGATTACCCTGATAATCATCTGACATGCACTTCATTTAAAAACTACTGAGAGTGTTCTGTCAGTGTAGAGAGAAAACAGTAATTTTTTTAATATAGAGTATAAAAGTTCTAGAATGAAGTAGCATTTTTTAATCATATAAATAATTTAAACATCACAAATACTCTTTAGAGTATTTAATTATGTAAAGGGGAAAAAATCATATACAAGATGTTGACCACGGGGTTTTTTTGACTTTTTGAAAATGTAACATTTCTGTAAGAAATGAATTGCTGTCTTCCCTTCCTTTGGACAAAAATCAATGTCATATGTCTACATATGGAAAAGGAAAACTCTTCACATAATATCCAAACCCAGAAAAAGTGTAAAAAAAAGTTGTCATACATAGTATATGGTCTTATACAGTTTTTTTTTACATGCTTAATCTCCTTGATTTGCAATATGCTCCTAAGAAGCAGCTACCATAGAAACAACATCTGTGGTATAGTAGTTCCTATAAAATGTCAAGTACTTGGTTAACTTATCTCTAAATGGAGTAGTATTTTTTACAGAACTGGATACATTCTTCAAGGTACCCTACTCTCTGCAACAGTGTATATCCATACATACAAAAATAGATAAACTGTTGGGTTTGTGTGGTTTGGGTTTATGTTCATTTGGAGGAGGAGGGGGCATTCTGCCCAGCAGTGTGGCTGTTTCTCTTTTCAAGCATTACTTCTGTGTGTATCTATTGCTCTTGTCCTGCTCAGAGGTTGCCCAGCATGAATGTGTCTTTATAGACATAAATTCCTTTGTTCTAACAATCCACATCACTTATGAAAATGAAAAATGCTGAATTAAAATTAAATTAAATGCTAAATTAGAGCTATATTTATGTTTGTTTACCTCATATATTAAAATTGTAGATGAATTTATACTTGTGTGCAGGTAGGCATTTCTTCAACAGCTGCACAGAAAACTGGCAGGTATAAGGCTTTGGTTTTATCAGTATTATACATGGGAATGAAGACATGCCATTTTTATAGGCTTCTATTTCTGCTGGCAATGGATGTGTGGATTGAGAGTAAATCCTGCCAGAGTTCAATTTAAAAATCTAAGTGGTAGGAAAGAAATATAAAAGAAGGGCAGTGTCCTCCTTGTAAACTAGCAGAAAGGTGAATTAATGCCAAACCAAAGGTCTAAACTTCTCAAGAGGTTGCAATCAAACATATCCTCTTCCTCTCCAGAACCTCTAGTATGAAAAGGTGTTTCTATCTTTAATTACTAAAGAAGCTCCAAAAATTTATGTTTAAAAGAATTCTGACAGACATTTGAGAACTTAAAATAGGCTTCATTCTTGCTTTAGTTCTGCTCAAGGCAGATAATGTGGAATTAGTAACCTCAAAATATTTGAATATTTATTGGTGTTGGTGACAGGTGTCACCTTTGCAGTAAAATGTGGATACAGAACTTTAAGCTTAAAAATAGAAAGTTCATCTTGGTACAGTTTTTCTTTTTCAGTCATTAAATGGATGAGTTAGAGAAACAGACGTGGTTTAGTGCTCTAAAAGGAACATTTATCAGTACAGAAACAGAGAATATTTATAGGAGAGCTTTACTTCTTGAGAGAATGTATTTTAAGGTTTAATGAAGTTATAGAACTATGCAGGAAACCCAGGAATTCTTTATTTATTTATGTCCCTGAACATAGAGTACTTGATATTTGAAGATTGCATTTTTCTTTCTTTGAAATCCAATTATGTTTTTCTTGAATTCCCCAGGATATTTCTGAGGTTATTCATCTAGAGGTTTTTTTTTCTTTCACGTGGTAATATTTAAATACTTAAATATATTATCAATAAAAATTAATAATTTGATCCTTTTATATATAAATTTCAGAATAGCTAGTTGCAGAAGTACTCAGTCCACAGGTGTCAGATTATGCAGCCTCCCACAGTCACTATTTTTAGGTGGAACATGGCTGTCTGCCAGCTCTCACAGAGAAGGGCAGGAGACAATAGTGGCAATAAATTCTCAGTATCATAAAAACTTCACAAAGTTTGAGAATCATTTGTATTCAGGCTTCCTCAGAAGTTTCTTGACAGTGCTTCTATGTTCATGAAGTTCAGACAAACCAATATTTTGTCTCAAAATCATAGAATCATAGAATTGCCTTGGTTGGAAGTGACTCTTCAGATCACCAAGTCCCACCATCACCCTAACCTGCCATCCACTACTAAACCATGTCACTCAACACCACATCTAACCATCTTTTAAATGCCTCTAATGATGGAGACTCCACCATCTCCCTGGGCAGCCTGTTCCAATGCCTAACAACCCTCTCTGTGAAGAATGTGTTTTCCTAATATCCAATCTAAACCTCCCCTGGGATAACCTGACAACATTCCCTCTTGTTCTGTCACTTGTCACTAGGGATAAGAGGTCAGCTCCCACCTCTCCACAACCTCCTTTCAGCTAGTCGTGGAGAGCAATTAGATCTCCCCTCAACCTCCTCTTCTCCAGAATAAACAACCCCAGTTCCCTCAGCCTCATAACATTTACTCTCCAGCCCCTCACCAGCCTCTGGACACACTCCAGCACCTCAGTGTCGTTTCTGCAGCGAGGGGTGCAAAGCTGAACACAGCACTCAGTGAGGCCTCACCAGCTGAGTACAGGGGGACAATCACTTCCCTAGTGAACAACACTAAATTAGTCTGAGATAACAGTCTTAGATATCAAATCAGTTTTAGGTAACAAATTCCTCAGTTTTCAACACAGCACAATTTGACTTCCACAAAAATTTTATCAATGATTAGTTAATCTAACTGTAGCCAGACTGATGCACGGTGTGCCTGAATCCTGCATGAGCAGATAGGGCTTTCTGTGTACTCATTGGCATGAAGTTTATGGTAAGGCATTTCTGATAAATGATATGTGCCCAGTGCTGGCTTTTTACACTTTCTTTTCTTCCTACCAACAGCAGGGAGTTGATAATGTGAGTGAAGCAGCTAAAGCAATCTGCAGCATCCTTGGCTTTGTGGAAACCAGAGACATCACTGATGCAGTCAAGAAACTCCGTGCAGTGCCACTGGGAAAAGCACAGGTAAAAGATGCAAGTTGATGTCTTGTTTTTCTCTTTAAAACTGGACCTTGAATTGGTATTACTTATTTTCTGATTGATCAAGACCATTCTTCTGTCTCATTACATATTTTCCCTCTGCTGAGCACAGTATAGAGGCACTAAAAACACCCCGAGAGCTGACAGCATATGGCAGAGGAACAACAGAAGATTTTTTCCTGTGGTTAACTCTAACTGCAGCATATATAACTAATATGCTCCTCTGATTGTTCTTTCTTATTCCCACCAAACATGAAAACTCCTTCTCAAATGATGAGCTTTTCAGGTAGAAATGTCTCTGCTGTTTACAGAGAGGAGTACCAGCATCACAAGTCCCGATTTAGCTGCATCTAATTTAACTCACTCTTAAAACTCTGAAGTGTTTTTTTTTTCCAGGGGTTACTGTATAATTGTGAGATGGTATTTTGGAAGGAAGTCTCTCTTCTTAGTTCTGTTAGCAGCTGCTTTGGTATAACCTTGGACACGTCTCTGTGACCTGATTTACAGGAGTTCTGAGCACCCAAGATTTCTTTTGAAGTCAGCATCTTGGAAATAGAGGTGTTCAGCAAATTTGAAAATCAAGCCATTAATCACTTGGATTTAGCTTGGGGTAACCTTAAGTCATGCTAATTATTCCCCATCCTAATGAAATTTCCTCTTCACACTTCTTTGAAAAGTTTTAACAAGTTACTATGGAATATTTTCTTTCCTTGTATGATCTCTGTCTTGTCATTCCTTCTTGAAACAAAAGATGTTTAGAAAAACATACCAAAGTGGGCAAGATGTTTGTGTTCTCAGACCCTTACTTGCTTGTAAAACCTTTTAGTGTTGGTTTCTTTCAGGCCATGGCTTCTGATATGTGTAAGAACACCTAGGACGGGATGGAATAATTCCTGCTAACTAAGTTCATTAGTGATAATTAGAAACATGCCTAGCTATATGAGTGGAATTGATTTAATTATGCTCTATATGTAGTTTGAGGCCCCAAATGTAAGGCTGGGGGTTATTATTTCGTGTGTCAATGGATTAATATATAGCAATTTCTTCCTAGTAGTTGAAAAGGCTCACCAAAGAGCAGCAAGTATGTTACAGAATCATAGAATATCAGGAGCTGGAAGAGACCTTGAAAGATCACTCAGTCCAACCCCCCTGCCCAAGCAGGATCATCTAGAGTAGATCACATTGGAGCATGTCCAGATTGGGCTTGAATGTCTCTAAAGAAGGAGACTCCACAACCTCTCTGGGCAGCCTGTTAGTTGAAGAGGCTCCAGTGATGCTTATAAAACTTTCTTAAATCTCTGCATTCTTAATCTGTGTTCGTTCCACTTAGATGGGCAGGGAGCAGGTCAGGAATAGCTTTTCAACTTTGGTGAAATACAGGACCTAAAGCAAACAAACTCCAGAACATCTGTGTAGCTCTGCAGGTGTGGGTTGTAAGCAAATCTCTGCACTCTATTTCTGGAACAGAGGACACTAGAAATCACAGGGCAGACATTTCTGCATAGCCCTGGGCAGAACCAGCTGTGCCCTTCTGGAACTAGCTGCATGGGAGCTGTTAAGGACCAAGTGCAAGAAACAACATAGCCATAGGTTGTTTTGTTGTTGCTGGGAGCCATCCATCTTGTTTCTATAACATCCCAAATCTTTTCATGTCTGCTTCAGCATCAATTACTAGAAGTCACCATTCTGGATAAATTCCAGTGTAAATGGGTCTGTGACAGCACATGTTTTATCTGGCATGTACTTAAATGGAAGTAAGAATATCTCTGTTTAAGAAAAGTTATTTCTGTGTATTTGAGGACAAATACAGTAGGGGAAGAGCTAAAAGAAATAAGAAGGGATTCACTCGATCTGCTCTTCAGTTAAACCCCAGGCTGTCCTGAGAGGCATCAGACAGGTCAGCATCTTCCTCTTGAGAAAAGTGTTTTCTCAACCCAGAATCTTTCTTCAGGCATAGATAAAGAGCTTGGTCCACTAAAATAGTTAGGGAGTACTCCAACAGAACACTTTGTCCTTTAGGAAGGAATTACAACAGAGGAAATGTATTGGGACTAATTTGTTAAAAGATTTCTTTTGGAGGTAAGAGAGATATAGTGTATTTTCAGTTGAGTATTGAGGTCAGTTCCCTGAACCCACCGTGTAAACTGCTTCCTGTGACTGGCTTTTATTCATAGAGTGTCTCTGAGTCCATTTTCAGCCCCATCCTCTCTGAACTCTAGCAGAGAGATAGATATCGTAGTCAAAGAGCCAGGTTTGGGCATTAGGGTGACCTGTCCTGAGCAATCAGAAAACCCCACATTTCATGCCATGAAGAAGGAGATAATGGGATAAAACCCAAAGAGACCAGGCAATCTTATTCAAGTCTCATGTTTCTGTTAATGTTCACGTTTGCTTCTGCTTCTCTTCTGAGTCACTGTCATGCAAATATTGTTTTTATTTTAGAGATGAAGTGATTGTTACTAGGGAAATAATTGAATTTGGAGCTATCTATCTTGTTGTAAAAACAAACAAGCCTCCAAAACAAACAACCCCTACTTGAAGTGTTCCTAGCTTGCCATCTCTTCTTCTCTAACGTGTGTCCAGTATTCCAACTCTCAGTCTCTAATGTACTCACTCAGGTTCTGTGGAAACAACTTCTATGTGCTTCCTTGCACAAGGGGAGCACTACACTTTCCCTTTTCTGTTCTACCTATTTCAATTACAAGCTCTTGAGAGCAAGGATCACCTCTCTATCTGTACGTGCAGTCACCAGCACAGTGTAGTGCTGGCCCTGGCTGTAATCTCCAGAGTCTAAAAATGATAAGTGGTGGTGGTGGTGGTTCTGATGCTAATGATGGTGTTTGCTCATCTGTGCTGAGGGAAATGATGCTGTTCCTGAATACCCTCTTCTGGATGTCTAAAAGAGTTTGTCCTGGTCGAATATTTTATTGCTATCTTAAAATATTTTTCTGTCCTAATATTCAGATAGGAAGCTGTTTGTTTCCATGTTCCTCTTGGAGAATACTGACTAGATTATTTCTTGTTTCTTAAAGTTTTAAAGTTATTCAAGTTTTGTTCCCTTAACATTCCCTTTCAGGCTTGGTTAAATGAACTAGTCATCTGTCCCTTGAAGCTTTCCTGTAAGGGCTATCTGTGACCTTGACTGACACCCCTCTTCCCCTTACTCCCTCCTGACTAACAACTGACTTCAAATAAAAGGAGAGGAAAGGAGGGGGGAAAAAAAAAGTCAGACTGTTCTCACACCATCAAACGCCATTGCAGCTGCTTGCTTTATAGTCCTGTGAGAAAGAAGTGCTAGGACAGTCGATTACACTTAAGCAGTCTAGGAAAAGTTCAGGTTTGATTTTATTTTTCATCTTTCCCAACAGCAACTGAACTATAAATGTCATAAAAGCAGTAAAATATATTTCTGCATGTTCTGTAACTCGAACACTGTTCCATTTTATGAAAATAGGTTACTTATGTAACTAGGTAATGTATAGAACAGTATATAAAGTGGGAAAAAAGAGGGGTGTTTTTTGCCTATATTTATCAATATTTATGCAAAGACAATGCATATCAGGAAGAGAATCTTCCCTCTCTGTATCAACTTAGGTAGTCAAAATTGTAGTCAGCAGTTGAGTGTTTGATGGAGTAGCAATTCCTCCACAACTTTTTGGAGTTAAACTCATGCAGAAGTTGTAGGGGGATTTTATGTGAATTCTGGGTACTGACAAAATTATTCAGTACTGCAGAACTAGCACATCTTGTCAGTCTGCTTGAATTGTTTCTGTTATGTTCATCAGCATAAAACCCCCCAAACTTTTTTGATGTAGAAGAGAGGTGCTTTTTTTCAGACAAAGTTGTAACTTGTATCACAAGTAAATTGCAATTTTTGATGCTACCTTTTACATCTCAAGTGCTGCAGCGATACACACTGTGTGAAGAAGAAATGCCAGAAGAAAAATTTCTTACTGCTTTTTCTCTGTGGTTTCCTCATTTATTGGGATGTATGGTGTGGTTTTGTCTGGAATACCTTTTAATGCATTCATTTGGCAAACTCTGTGTGCACATAATGCCTCAGGGAAACTACTGTTTACTCCTTTCAGTGGAAATTACATAGGGTGCCAGTATATGTTTGTGAATACATCTCTGTACATGTGTGCTTGCATACTTGAAAAAAACCCAAACCTCAATGTTCTTCTATTTAATTTAGGTTTTGTGGAAAAAAAAAAAAACAACCCAAACCAACAAAACCACAAAGAAACTTACTGCCAAACTTACATTTAATTAAACTGCAGTTATTACATCCTTAGTACCTCCTCCCTGCTGGTTCTGTGCACTCCTGTACCGTGACTAAGAGATTATGAAAGCAACTGGCACCAGTGATAGTTTCTTCCTAACTGATTGTGTCTCTTTATAAATGGGATTCACTCAGTCTCTAACCAACCTAACCCTGGGATTTTAAATCTGTTCAGGGAAAACTCTAGGCCTGCTGAAAAAAAAATATTTTTCATCTCTCTTTTTTTGTTTTTTCTTTTTATGTGTGTGTTTTTCTTCCCTTCTTTTCTTGCAGCAGCTCAGAAAAAGTCCTAGGAGATCAAATCCTGCCAGAACAGGCACTAATCCACTATATATTAAATAGACTAGAGTATGTTGAAATTATAAATGCTTTTCCAAAAGGTTGTTTACTTTCCAAAATTTGAGAGAATTGAACAAAGGTCTCTGTTCCCATGTGTCTCACTGCATTATAAAGATTGTGGAAATGTATTTCTCAGCCTGGAGGTTGCTTTTCTCCCCTCAAGTAAGCTTATGACTTCTCTTTGTATTTACCAGACAAATGCTGGCAGCTCCAAGCTGGGTACTGGAGGGAGAATGTACATCCAACACAGTACTTATGATGTCACCTCTGCATGCATTGTAGCTTATAGAAGTGTCTTGCTGAACACATATGTACCAATGTGAAGCATCCTCAACACACTGCAAAAGGGATTAATGGCTGTAAAGGATAGCAGACCTTTCAGGGACATGGGTTCAGACAGTGCAGTCCATGGTCAGTACTGAAACACAGAATTTACTTGTCTCTCTAGTCAAGATTTGCACCTCAGTTATTTGACTATATGTCACATGTAAGTGTGGTATCAGGGCCAGGCAGAGACAGCTGGCAGAGGAAGCCAGTCACCCCTGCTTGCCTTTGAGCCTGGGTCCCAGCTGTACCCCTGGGGCTGCTGCTGCTGTCCATCCTGAGAGATGTGCAGAGCTCCTGGCCATGGTCACAGCAGGTTTTTCCTGTGCAGACAGGGAGGTGCAGGCTGTGAAGCAATATTTAATTTTGCCCAGTGTCTGAGAAGGCTGATGCAAGGTCTGATTTATGGCAGTTATTGTACTTGGAGATTTAATAGAGCAGCTTACTAAATAAATAAATAAATAGAGATTTAATTAGGTGGGTCATTTCAGTCTAAATACCTGGTCTGATCTTTTCATGGCCATAAGCACCCAGCAGTTCCTGCTGACAGCACTGGGATCTGAGAGGTGGGAATCTAGATAATGAATTAATATAAGGCACCAAGAGCTGTGTTTAGGCAGCAAGGGCATGAAAATCCCCTAAATCCCTGCACCCAGTATTTCCTGTTGGCCACCTCTGGTTAGCTGCCTGCTCAAAGGCCTTTGAAGAGCACAGATGTTTTTGCTGGTTTGGCACAGGGCACAGCTGAAGTGTAGGCTACTTGAGTGGAGACTTGGTGCTCCTCAGCTTCAAAGGGGTGCCACGGTTCTGCCTGCTCAGAGCAGTGGTGGGCTTCATGCTCAAATATATGAGACAGGCAAAGGGATGGAGAGGGTATTCTTACATATACACCTCAAGTGTAGTTAAGTGCTTCTTTGTATCTTGATGTGCCTAAATACTGTCAGAAATCAGGTCCTGAGTGACTTGTCTGAAATAGAGGGAGCAGATGGAAGGGCTGGAGAGCAAGTCCTGCAACTCTGAATCTCAGTCCTGTTCTCTATCATCATAACATTAGGATACATCCTCTCCCTTTCTTGCCTTGTTTTCCATGGATGATGCTCCTAAAACCACTGTTAACTGCTGCCTGGCCTTTTCTGAAGTAACTGATTTTTTGCCATGTTTGTTTTGTTTTGTTTCTTTTTGTAGAATTCCTTTCAAAGTATGACAGCGCCAGACAAAGGTAAGGCATTAGTTTTAAAACATGTTAATTCAAGGTGTATCATCAAACATGTGTTTTTCTATTTGTTTGCATTAGTGTACTAATATAGATGGCATATTCTAGATGTTTACATATTTAGTTGTGTTATAAAGTAATTACAACAAGTTAAAATTTAAGTGATCTAAAAATGTAAATAGAACATAGCATTTCTCAGAACTAATCTGGTGATTCAAATATGGAGAATGAATAGTAGAGTGCAATGATTTATTGCAGTTAAGAGTTGGTTATAGCAATTGTCCTTAAAAGTTTTCCAACTTTTTCTTCAGAGAAAAGGGAAAATGAGGAACTTCATGTATGGCTACAAATTGGTTATGGTTTTTTCTACCCAGCTCCAATAACTTTCATTCCTCCTGCATTAGGCTTTGGTTCTTTTTTTTGTCTTTTTACTGGGTATGTAGTGTGTTGTCTAAAATGTTATACTGTCATCAGAAGAGTAGGTTAATTAGTGGTAATGGATGAAATGTTAGGCCCTGCCTTATTTAATTCAGCGTGGACTCGTTGCCCAGTGCCCTGACTGCAGAGCGCCCCGCGGATGGACGCGTGTGCAGGAGTCTGTCTGGCTGAGGGTGCTTTGGTCGGGTTCCTGGAGGGGACAGCCACATCTGCCCTGTGTTTCTGTGCCTGGCCCAACACATGCAGCCACGAGGGGTACACACATGCTTTCAAAGGTCCCTCCATCTCTACATGGGTGGGCAGAGCAGTGGTCTGAGAAGAAAACGTGGCCATTGAGTTGTTTGGGGATTGGGTTTTTTCCCCTCTTATTTTCTCTGCTTCTCTCAATTGCAATGTGCTCAGAGAGGCAACATAGTGAACCCAGCACAGATTGCAGCAGCCTTTCAAACACAGAGGTGGTTCAAGTGCAGGAATCTAAATGCCAGGCTTGCTGTTTCACCATTATTCAACTTCATGATCAGCAAACAAAGAAAGAGCAGTTATGTTTGTAAGCTGCCAGGGAAGGCCAAGCAGCTGGAGGGCTGGGGGAGAACACGCAGGTGCAGAAGAGAGAAGAAGGTAAATACAATTTGTAGGGTTGTTCTCCCTTGGATAAAGTCATTTATCCCATGAATTATTTTTTAACACAATTAATAGCAACCAATTGTTGATGATGAAAAGAATTAGGAGTTACTAATCAACATCTGCCTTAGAAATATCTTCCTCAGCACACTGATCAGAAAACCTGTCTGGAAAGGATATAAAACATTCCTCTACTTAAAGATATTTCCAAATTTGGACTTCATTGAATTGGCACCTTCCTCAAGGAAAATCTGATTTATTGAATAGCAGCAAAGGAATCAGATTTTTTTTTACCCTCTACTTCTTTGTAACTATTTATTTATGCCAGGAAACCTTCATCTGTGAAGTGATGCTTCTCTGTTTGTTCTTGGCACACCCTAATTTCATAACAATTGCAGAATACTTCTGGTAGTGTAATATTAGAAACTGCAGCTTAGCAATCACAAGTCAAAACTTGCCAGGGCTTGAGTCATCCTGTGGAGAAGTCTACATTCAAAGTTGTCCAAGGTTATAAAAATTTAAATTGACCTCTTACACACAGGGATACACATTACACATACATTCTAACTTACTACATGCCTTGCATTGCACCTCTGGAATAAACCTCTACAGGCTAGCAAAGTATTTAAAGTTAGGCTAATGAGTGCTAACAGAACAGTCTAGCTGTCATGTCAAAGCAGGTGTCAAGGACATGTCTGAGCAGGACAAAGTGTAATGTGAGATCTGTGACCAAGACTGATCTGCTGGAACCTTGACCTGGTCCCCAAAAAGTGGACAAAACCATTCTACATGTCTTGTCTTTTGAGGGATCACAAGAGTTCCTTAGTCACTGGCTTTTCAGTGCTCACCTTCATGATAATGCCATGGGCCTCCCAACAGTCAACCTAAGGACACTGAGCCAGAGAGGAGTCCATGTGATGTTTTCACCTGCTGCTGAACCTAGAAGTAAAAGCGAGCCAGGTGGGGAGTTGTCTATTCCTGATGAAATCACCTTTGTTTCCTTTTCCACCTCATTTGTCTCCCACCCTCTGTTTGCTTCTTGATGGTTAGCTGGCTAGAATTGCAGGTGTGCAGAAATTTGCAAGCCTGGGACACAAAAGTAAAATAAAATCACAGCCACAGTGCAGTGCTGGTAATTTTTTCCAGATCTCTGGGAAGCTAAAAACCCATGTGCTTTGCTTTCTGTAGCAGCATGAGTGCAAATGAAGTCAGCATTGACAAACAAGAAGACAGGCTGCATTTCCCATTTATACTGGGTGTTTTTTCTGTCTCTTACATGTATTCATGTTTATCTTGAATGAAACAGCATGAAATATGAACAGCAAGAGCAGCAGTCACTTACTCCAACTAATAATTTCTTTTTCCTCTCCTCTTCTTCCACCAAGTGATAGTACCCTGAGTGTTGTAAGAGTTTTGGTTTTCCTCATTATAGGCCCTCAATACCACAAAAGAGAAAAAGATAAAAGATACTATTAAAATTAAAGCCTTACTAAATAACTTGTTTATCAACTGCTTTAATCTTTCTCTTTAATAAAAGATTAGCAGAGGTTTTATATTAGTCATTCACCATGGACTAAGCAAGTCAAAGGCTATATCAAAGTATCTATCCTTGATTTAGTGTTGCAGGAACTGGCTATTTTAACAGTATTATTGCTGTGGACCAGATTGATTCCATTGCTGCAAGTAGAGCAATACTTATCCATGTTATACTTAGTGTGCATCAGTTTTTTCCTCTGTGGGAAGGCCTTAGAAGATTACATTAATGTTTGAGCACTCAATCTATTATTTTATTTCTTCTTAAATTTGAGGAGCAGTTTCTAGACATTAGCACCTTTCTGCAGCATCAAGTGTTCCCAGGAAACGAGATTATTCGAGTTAACAGAGGTTTAGTGTTGGAGTTTGCTGCGGTTGGGAGTATGAAGAGACAGGCTGCAAGCTGCTACACAACTGAGTCCGTGGGTATCTCTCAAAAGCTGATGAATGAATGTTTATGCATTGTCTGCAGCCTTGCTACTCCAGGCAGGGATTTCATCGGATCAGACATAATAAGCAGCTTTTGGAATTTGATCAGCAGTTCTCTGGGACCCATCCCAGAAAGCCGAGTATGCGCCGTAAACCGGTGATGTGGAATCAACAGTCTTTCCAGGCTGAACTGCTGGACTTCTTGTGTGAGTGCAGACCTCAGATACCTGGGGGATGACAAGTTTAATGAAGTCATCATTACATATAAGGGCATGAAGTTTTGCTATTTGTGTGTAAGACTTGCTTTTAGACCTGATCATAAAAAAATATATCCACAAATAGTTTTTAAAAAACCCAAATAACAAAAAATAGGGGGAAAAAAAGGAAGAGTTGGTTGTTGTGGGTTTTTATGTTAAGTTTTTTGTCTGAAAAAGTGAAAGCTCCACTCCCTTCTTTTCTAGCACAAAGCAATTACAGTTTTGTTTTGGAAAAATCACCCAGTGTTTTGGAATGTGGAAAAATGTGGAGAGCTTTTTACTGATTGTATTTCATCTCCTTGTTTCCTGCATTGTTTTCAAATCTGATAACGGTTCTTTACCTCCAGGTTGTGACTATGGTACATCTTGATATGTTTTGAAAGCTGGATGGGGTGCAGAGGGTGGGAGGTGTTCATGAAGACCACTTTTTAAATAAGAACATCCATTTACTTCTGGTCAAAAAAAAAAGAAAAAAATGGAAAAGAAAAAGTTAGAAGGTGCCAAGGCCTTGTAAAGCATATAATAGCAGAGGTGTTTTTGATGCCAAGACAGTGGGAGTTTGTTTCTTTCAAGGAATAATTCATAGGATTCTTCAACTAGTAGGAAGAAACAATAAGGTAAATGTAGGTGCCTGGAAGCTCCATTTTATTATTATTTGCATTACAGCCTTTTAATGTTTTGCCTTTTTCTTATTATAATAACGGTCTAATGAATGCTGCTTAGTACTTCAGATAAATCTTAAGAGGCTTTTTCCTGGGGGTTTTGTGCATGTGATCTAAATCTTGCCTTTTTTTGTTCTCTCTGAAAATAAATGGGAAGGAACAATATCAAAGCTCCTGTTCTTCAAAATACCTTTAAGATATGAAAAGGGTTTTAATTCTTCCCTCCAAATTCTGTTCAACCACAAGTAGTTATGTTTTACCCAGGGAAGGTGTGTATGCAGTGTCAGACAGGGTGTGTTTAGTAGGTATTGAAGTGACCTCATCTGCCAGTGCAGTAACAGCAAAGTACCTTCTCTGTTGGAAGGCCAAAATAAAATGAGGATTGTCCTACTGGATTGAGAAGTAAAGGAGTTTTCTGTAAGGAATAAGCCAATACATTCCTTGATAAATCTTGGGAGGCATCCACAGGCTTACTCATTAACACTTTCAGGGATGGTGTGGATTGTTCTGTTTCTCACCAAGGGTGAAATTAATTCCTTCAAGCTTTATGTACAAGGAACACATGTCAGAAATAAGCATATCTGGCAGCTCTGGTTAAAGTTCACTTCCCTTGGTCTCATCTCATTTCTGCAAGTCTCATTTCTTCTCACCCTCAGTGAGAAGGTAATAACAAATAATTTCACACCAGATGAAAACCAGAGTTTCATTTGTGAGATTAATAATCTCGGCCACAATTCACTTGTGGTGTATTAATCATCTCCTAGATACTGGCTGTGCCTGGGACATCTTTCTAGAAAATAAACCCTAGTGTAGGTGAAGCTGTGAATCTCCTGCAGGAAGCCCATAGCCTGTGCTGTGTAATTCAGTAGAACCATAGTACTTTTCTCATCTGTCATTTATTAATCATAAAAGTAATAAAAAGTAGTAAAGTACTCTGGCTTCATGAATGGGTGATATAATTTCAGTTTACCAAATCCTATTCAGCAGCTCTTAAAAATACAATGAAAAGGTGCTGACCAGCTCTTGTGAGTAATGGACATTTACAGACCAGCTTTAGATGTTTGTCTAATTTAGTTAATTGCTACTGGGCTCTATGAGTAAAGAGTGAAGGGAAAGAAAGTGCCGATTGGCAAAGAAAGCATAGAGTGCTTTTAAAGAGAGAGCAGTCAAGAGCAATAGTATGAATGTAGAGAACTCCTGCAGCTGCAGAGCAGGTCATACTTGGATGTTTGCTTACACCTGAGGAGCTCCAAACTGGCTCCGTTTCTGCAGTCAGGAGTAGACTCTGCAAGCTGACGGGTGAAAGGTGGAAGACTGAGAGGGAGGAAGAAGCATTTTTCCCAAGTCCCATTAGGGCAGACTCCTAACAGACATCCCCTACAACTAAGTGAAGAATTTTAACATTGCCCCATCTAGCCATGTAGTTCTCCTAGGGTGGGAAGGTTCCTGAGACCCAGGAAGCTTTTTTCACCTCTCCACTGACAGACTGAATCATGTTATAAATAGTTAATTAATAATTTCAGAGGCTTTTTCTCCACACACCCACCCACCCATTCATCCCCCCACACACCTTTTGATGGCATTTTTTTGTTTATTTGTATCTTTTTTACATATCCAACATCTAGCTTTGAGACTTGGGTGAATTGTGAGAATTATTCTTCTGCAGGCATGGCCAGTGGACAAGAGAGCTTAGTAATAAGATTCTTGTATCTTATTCACTTCCTTGCCTAGCATGTGTAAATTTTCTATTTTGGAAAATATTTGCCCCATCATGTATGTTTTTCCTGACTTTTTTTTTTAATATCTTTGTTTAATTTGTCTTGGCTGAAATAGAACACATTTCTTCTTGTTCTGGAGACAGGATTTGAAACTTTGCCTTAAAGTCTAGAATATGGATTGTCTAAAAACTGCTGGTGGCCAGAGGTACCTTTTGTTGCACAGCAGGATGTTTAAAGAGATTCTGAACCACATTTCACCTTCTTTTGGAGAGGGTTCTACTCAGTAATCATTGACTTCAATAAGCCAATTTGCATAGATAAGAGCTTTGCCATTACACTACATCTACCTGTGTGTTACTTTGACAGATTTGAGCCAGGGAGCCTCCAGAGTAGCTGGTTTTGCTTAATGTAAGTAGTGTGGTATTTTTCAGTTTAGGTAGAAAGAAAATGGTTCGAATAATAGTCCACTGGTGTCCTCCTTTGGGGCTCTTCTGAAGGCTTTATGTACATAACCACAGGTAATTCTTTGGAATGTAAAAGAATTCAGGGCAGATTAAATGTGTAGTTTAGAAGGTACTAAGTTATTACCACTCCAGGGGAACTGGGTATGAGAATAAAATGGTATTCTAGGAAAAAAAAAATAGAACAAAAATTGCAGTGAAGGGTTATAAATAGAGAAAATAGTCAAGAGAGTAAATCAAAGGATAATTAAAACCAAGTGCTGTTCAGAAAAGCATACACATACAAAGAGTAGAAAAACTGAGTTCTTAACCTGGTGGTGTCTCAGACGATTCAGTTTTCATATGTGGAAGATGATTGCAACATGACAAGATGTAGAGTTCTGGCTGGTCCTTCATGAGAAGCAAACCCCACTGTAGGTCAAACTATTTCAATTTCTCTGTTGCTACATAGATGAAAGTTGTCTATTATAAAACAAGGACTGAAATAATTCCTTTGCACTGTTTGCAAAAAAATTTGTGACTCAAGAGTTCTGAGAATTTGCTAGTTTACAGGCAAAAAGGTATAAAATAAGGGGAATAAAATTTCAGGGCCAAGGATGTTGGTTGTTTTTTTGTTTTGGTTTGGGTTTTTTTTGAAGAAATTTCTGTCAGGAAAATGAGATGGCACAGTTCACTGGATTTAGCTTATCTGTATCTGATGTTGGGCAGGATTCCTGCACCTATCCTGAAGTATTATAATGCAAAGTAGTCTTACAATCTCTGTCCCTGGAAATTTTTTTTTTTTTTCAACAGACACTATTAGACATCTAATAGATAGTTACTAAATATAGTGGCCAGACAAGTTTAGGAATTATCTCAGGAACTGTAGCAGTTGATGAGAGCATGTTCTTGGTCAGGAAGGAGCCCCTAAGTTAAAGGCAGGAATAAAAAAGAATTTGGGGTACTCTTCTTGGAAGACAAATTGGCCTGATGTTGGAATGGCACAAAGTGCTGTGATATTTCCTCTCACAACCTGTCCCTTGCCTGAGAAACGAGTGCTTGTACCAGCTCGTTTCTCCTGACAGAGGCTGCCAGGACTGGGGATTTTAATTTACACTGGCAATCAGGCAATGCCGAGCTGCTCCAAAAAATATAGAGAGGGGGAAGATGGATAAAAGCCAGTAATTGCAGAAAAAGAGCACTGCAGAGCTGAAGCCAGAGGAAATAACATAAATAGAGGTGTGATGTAAATGAGGGTGCAGCTTGCAATTCATATATGTCTGTATAGATACGTGTCTCACCGTCCATCGTTGTGTAAAGCAATCACCAGTCCACAACCACCTGAATGCTGACTATGCCCAGTTGTGGCTGCTTTTATATGTATTTTATGAATTGTTTAGGTAGAGTTGCAACAGCTTTATTGTCTTAAAATTTAACCAGTGCCTTTTTTTTCTGTTGTTCTGCATTGCCAGGTCCCTTGAACTAGGTAGATGCTTCGCTGCTGAAATTACAGTATACCTCAATAATGGAAATTCTTCCTGCACAAGAATTAACAGACTAAAATGGCATATCTGAGGCACATGCTAAATTGCTGTAGTTTAGAATGCTTACTTAGAAAATGCCTTAATTTGAAAGCAGTGTAATGAAAGACTGTTAATGATGCACCAGAAATGAGCTAAGGCTGGTTTCAGAAGCACAGATGGCTAATTGGCTTCAGTTGGTAGGTTATGTCATTTTAATTAAATTTTGTTATGAAGCATTTCAAAGCTATAACTGATGGTTTAAGATAAATATGGTTCTTCATAAATTACCTATTACTAACCTTTATTTATTTTTCTCTCTCAGCATTACTAGAGGCTGCTGTGACTGAGCTCTCTGTGGCCATCTCTTGTCTCATCCATGTTTACAGCAGCAGCTTTGATGCAAACTTCCAGCTTGCCAGCATACCTAAAAGTCCTTCGTGTGCAGACATCAGCCTTGATTCCCAGCTCAGCTTCACTGTTTATGCTGCCCATAACATCCCAGAAGCCTGGGTGAACAGGTAGGAGGAGGGCCAGCAGGTGCTCATAAGAAGAGGTGTTGTCTCTTAGATCACATATTTTTCACAGATACTAGTTTACCTCTGTTGCTTTGGTGATACCTCCTATATTAACGTTAGAGGCTGAGTAAGTGGGTGTATCTCCACTGTTTTTCTACCATAAAGTGTGTTTACTTAAGCTTGAATGACTAGCAGACTTCTAGGCCCCATAGATAGATGGAGAATTAAAGAGATGGCTGCCCTTGACCAATGTGGAAGGATGGCAGTAGAAGCAGTGTTGGAACAGTGGCCTTCATGGGTATGTGTACAAATGCTTCTGAGACCAACTCAGCAGGAGGAGGGAAAGGGTGTGTGCTGCAGGCTGAGAGAGTTTTGGACTGAGACTTTGTGTGGCCTCTGCAGCAGTAGGAGTAACTGGAAGGGTTGAAGTCCAGTTTACCAAGTTAAACAGAGGGCTGCCTTTGCTTAAACCCAATCTGAATGAGGCTTTATCAGCAGTTCTTGCTTGTGGTGTCTTACAGACCACATTACCTGGCTAAGCATGTGTGTTGACAATGCTCTTTACAGAGCATATGGAGATCAATATAGGTATAGTTTATAGGCCTGAGTATACATAGCTTATCAGCATAGCACAGGAAAGAAAAGAGGGAGATAACTTTAATGAGAAGCTGATTGTTCATTTGGTCAAATTAATTGTCTCCTCAAATAGCTGCTTTTCCTGCTCTGTTTTTCCTCTTACCACACCAGTGTGATAAAAGGAAGACTGGTGTTGCATCCGGTAGCATTATTTTTACGAGTCAAAATGCTGCTTTCCAAGTTTTTATCGATACTTTCCTCTTGCTCACGCTTTACCTTGAATTCCAAATGACAGATTAAAACCAGTGGGATAACTGATTAAGAGAGTGTGCTATACTGCATTAGCTGTAATTAGTAGTCTAATAAAAATCTGAGAGAATTTGCATTACTTAAGGTAATAAGTACAGAACTGTAATCACTGCTAATTTTTCAGATGGATATGGCATTCCCACTGAATTTTATGTTTTACCAGAAAAATGTAAATTACATATTGCCTTAAAGGCCACTGATTACTTGAATGCAATTTTCAAGCATGTGAAAATGAGAATCTCTCTTCCTCTTTAATTTTCCTCTTGAGTCTTTCCAATAGTCATAGCTAACACGGGCTGCTGCTCTGACACCTACTTTCCTCAAATACATTTACTGACTTGATTCACATGCCTACTCCCTGATTTTGTTTCTGCACTGCATGAATTCATGCTGGCTGTGTCATGACTCTCATTTTGCCTTTCCCAAAGGTCCCAGTTTATGATCTTGCTGCTGTTCATAGAATGTATTTTTAATATATATTCCTGCATAGATGTATCTATTGTAAATGCTAGAATTTTGACAATCCCTCACTGTCTCTGTCTCATTGCTTGTTTGGGTTTTTCCCTATACATACCAGTATGCAGTAAATGTCTTTTGGTTTTAATAATTTGGGATAAGGGAGAATGAGTTGTTCTGTATTTTACAGACTCATGCTAACCTCCTGTCAGAACACTCTTGAGCTCACTTTTGTGGGTGGGCTTTTTGTCAGTCTTTATGCTCTCAATGTCACATTCCTGTCTTACTGTCCTCATTAAAAAGATAGGTACAGGCACTACAAGTTGCAGTGTAATGTTGCAAAACTGATTACCTGTCTTTCTTCACTGTATTTTAATTCCCCCTTATTTCTTCAGTTTGTGGTTTTACCTCAGCTCATTTAAATCCCAAGCAGATGTACATTATTTGCTGCCAGTGGCATAATGCTGCTAGATCCATGTTCTGCTGCATTTGGTTCTACAGTCAAAAAATTCTGATGCCTATCTGCCTCTGGGTGATATGAAGTGATTTTGGAGACAAGACTGCAGAGTCACACCTTTGAACTCATGGGGAGGCTATCTAGGCAAAATGATCTACCAAGATGTAAAATGGGTTGAAGTGCACATGCTCTGAACAACCTTTCTGACTTCAGTCAGACTGAAGCAGTGTGTCAGCATTAATCTTGCCAAGATGAGGTCTTTATGGTCTGTATATTGTATATCAGTAGTTCTGTTTAAACAACAGTGTTTAATAACTTGATATATTAAAAACTATTATTTCCTACATGATCCTCCAACTCCAATGTTTAGACTCTGGAGGAAAGATGCCATTTTAAGAGCTGAAGTGTGCTTTACGTGCTCCTGCTTTGGCAGGACTAGATGATCTCCAGAGGTCCCTTCCAACCCCTGTAATTCTGTGATTCTGTGATTCCTTCCCTTAAAAGTGTTTTTTAAAAAAATATTTTCTGCCTTAATACCTAATATGTACTACAGATTCCAGATCACTTTCTTTGAAAAAAACATATCTGCTACAATAATTGTTACAGAACATGAGTTAATNGGTGATGGTTTCAAAATAGAGGGAGGGAGATTTAGATTGGATATTAGGAAAAAGTTCTTTCCTGTGAGAGTGGTGGAGCACTGGAACAGGTTGCCCAGGGAGGTGGTGGATGCCCCTGGATCCCTGGAGACGTTCAAGGCCAGGTTGGATGAGGCCCTGAGCAACGTGATCTAGTTGGGGGTGTCCCTGCTTCTTGCAGGGGGGTTGGACTAGATGACCTCTGGGAGTCCCTTCCAACTCTAATCATTCTATGATTTTGTGATACACTGTTTCTCTATTTTGACTGAAATTTTATAAGATCTCAGAAACAGATAACCCCAGATCTGAAGTACACTAGGAAGCTAGTTGTGAAGTATATGAAGAATGCTGACATGGGGAGCTTTAAAGCTTCTGCTGTGATGGAAAGTATAGATTCTCTTAAGTAACCTGTTTTTTACAAATTGGGAGAAGTGAATACAAATAGATTTACTGTTGACTTTAGTTGTATGATGAGCAAGTTATAACACTTAAAAACTTATGTCCAAACTTACCTTTACTGCAATAATGAAAAAAAATAGTTTGAATGACAAAAACTTGTAATAGAATACATGTTTCTTAAGTACTTTTCTTGAACTCTGAACATTAAAAAAACAAACAACCCAAAACAAACAACCCCCCACAATTAATATGAGATTCTTTATATCAGTTCTTGTGTGCAAGAATGGATCTGAATGGTTAGCCTCAAAAGTACTGTGCTGGAATTGGTACATTTCAATTACTTTGTTTGGTTTTTTCTTTCTCTTTTATAGCTACAAAGTTTTCTCTTTTTCCTGTTCACTAACTTATGCTGGGAAGACAATATGTCAAGTGAAGATTTGTAAAAATATACCAGTTAAAAGATCCTTCTTTTTCCTGACTGACTGGAATGAGAAGTAAGTTTTGGATTGTGTTTGTTCTGTGTTTGTCTGACAGATTTAATATATTGAATATTCTTTTTCTTTTTTTTTTTGTTTTAAATTGAAATCCACATCTTTATTATGCATCTTGTTATGAGCAAATAAAACTCCCCAGATTTCAGAGAAACTCAGAGAGATGGGAGTGAGTAAAGAGTAGGATAACCAAAGGAAGAGAAATAGGACTCAGCTAAATCAGGTCTGTCAATAAACTAAACTAAAGTGGTCTGAGAAGAGCTTTCATTCACTGGAGACATCCTGGAGGAATACTGGAAACAAAAGGAGGTGAATGCCAAGGCTGTAATACTTTTCTGTCTGAGGACTGCTGTCCTTTGGGTTCACCTATAGCAATCTCAATCTCAAGCAATTCAGCTTGAGAACCTATTGTAATTCTCCTTTAAGGGTTCTTATAGAAGGAACAAGGCTCTTTTGGGTTGCATTTGTTGGGGTTTTGAGGGGCTTTTTTTTAAAATATCTACAGTTTTGAGATGAGAACCTCAATTTAAAACAGGAATTTTAGAATTAAGGCTACAAACTATGTGTCACCTGCCTGTGATTTGAGGAAAATAATTTCAAGCAGAAGTAAAGCACACACTCCTTGTGTGTAAAGGCAGTGGGATGACAGAAAGCATGTTTGCAGTAGGTGAGAGAACTACACAATTGTTTATGATGTGGCAGTAATTCTAGCATCCTAGGTGCATTATCAGTTTAACTTTACAGTCTTTGACATTTTTGATATTGTGCATCACTTTCTAAATCTGAAATCAGCTTGATTATGCTATAATTAGACAAAGGCTACAAGTCATCTGAAAGGGGGTTTGCAAATTATAATTGAATACAAAGTATAATTCCTAACTTCTCTTTGCCTGTATCTGAGACATGCAATAATTGGAAGCTGGTCAAGCACAAGAGGATCCTTTTATGTCAACCCTGTTGCATATCTGTCTTAATGGAGATTTTGTGTAGCCTTCTTCAACAACACTCCTAAACAGTTATATGGAGCTTGGTATGTCTGCCTTTAATTAAGAAACAAAATGGGTGCATTTCTGCTAAGCATCCAAAGTATATTTTTTAGGGAGTAACATCTCCTTTGGTTCCTCAGCTGAGTCCATACAGTTTGATTGTTAAATGATTGGAAAGTATTTCTTATCCTTCAGTGTTTAAAAAAGGAAAAAAAAAATCGTTCCCATTTGGTCATAGGAATTTTCACCTTGTCAAAGTTTTGATCAAGCACAATCTTAGTGGAACATATGGGAAGATATAGTTGAAGTGTAGGGGAAGGATTACATTGCTTTTTAAGTATTTCTGACTATGAAAATGGCTGATGCCTTTCTGGAATGCACCTTACACAACCTTTTTATAGAACAAAACATAGGAAGATAGAATAGAAATAAATTATTTAGCCATAACTGGAACAGAAACTGTTCTTCTGGGTTTATGAAAACATAAAGTAGACTAAAGCTTCACAGTTCCTGTTTAAACCTCTCCTGAAAAATCAATATTGAATGTCTCCAGTTCTGTCAGAAAGCTTCACAGAGAAAGAACCAATTAAGTATGCAGGACAAATTCTTTCATGGACTTATAGATGCCTGTAAGAGACAAGATCTGAAGTTGTATGAAACTTAGTTTGTAAGAGCACTTTTCTACTCTTTATTGGTTGCTTGAGTTTCAAAAATAATTTTCAAAGGCCAATTCAAATAGATTCCAAAGTAAAAACCTAAAAAATAATATCTGTTTAGCAGACTTTTCAATACTTCCCTCAACCATCAAAGGTGTTCACATACTTTACGCCTTAATCTCATTGGCCTAGATTTTTTTAAAATCTTAAAACATGAAAGGATCTTGGATCCAAGGTTTCTTGGATCTGATGACCTGAGGTCCAGAAGCCCAGACTGAGGACCTGGGTATCATTATTTTGTATGTTTTAACTTGTATCTAGAAGTGGATTTTGTGACCGGATGCTATTTTTGAGTCCAAATGCAGATATCAGATGAGTATTTTAAAACTGCCAACAGTCTTACAGCTAGAGCTTTCCCTTCTTTTGAGTCCATAATATGTTCCTGGATTGGCCAAGAAGATTCTAATAAAAAAATAGCTATAAAGCAGGCATTTACTGCAGAACATGAATATGTCAAGATCTTGACAATAGATTCTGTTCTTACTCCGAATCTAACACATCACTTGACAACAGAAACGAATGCTTTCACACAAGAGAGGAACTGACCTCTTGTCTTACTGTGCTTACCACAGTATTATTGGCATAGTATTGGGATATTAGGTAGCATGATGATGTCAGAAGATCTTTCCTTTATGAAAATATGCATAGGGGTGGAAATTTTTAGGTTGTTATTATTTTAAATACTCAATTCTTGTCACAGTTCTGTAATAGCAAAATACGATTTTTGCTATTTGTGCTGCCAAATCTGTTAAAAAAGACTCAAGAAATAGCACCAAACTTGACAGAATAATCAGTATATTCAGAATATTTTGAAATCTGCAGAGAAAAGGAACAGTGGTTGTGATGCCATATTATCACTGAAGGTGCTATATGCCTAACTGTCATAAGTTAAAACACACTAATGAACAGGCTGGTTTTGCTTTTCCAAAATAAATATGTGTGTATAAACAGAAATCAGTAATTTTTGCAAGAATTCAAGCTGGAATTGATTAAAAAAAATAGAGAGTATTGATGAAGTGTTATTGTAGTTGTTTTTTTTCCTTGTCATTGAGCGGCACCATTTCCCATCGTAGGAAATCTGCGTCACCCAAAACTGTAGCTAAGTGATGTTCACTCATAGTTATCTTTGGTTCTAATGTCTGAACCAGATGAGAATATGTCAGCATAAAAAGTTTACAGAGAAGACAATCTATTTCTTGTAAAATTTTTTGCCTTGAGTTAAATCACTACTTTTGGTCTAACCTATACCCTACTTTCAGCTGATCACAGATATTGAAAATGCATGTGGTAGGAGGTCACCAGGAAGAGCTTATATTACATTAGGAAGTCAAATATTTTCTGTACAGTTAGGGATCAATCAGGCTGAAAAATAAACCTAGCTAATTCAAAATGAGTCCTGATCTTAGATTAAGATTGACTCAAGGCAAAAAAAAAAAAGGAGTTATGTTCTGATGATTAGGAATCCGGGAAAAGAGTTTGTACATAGGACAAGATTTGCTTTATCTGCTTATTTTCATCTGTTTAGTTTGTGTTCAAGTGCTTTAATCAGTTGCTGCCTGAACTTTAATACATTTTTATATTTAAATGAGCTTCTCTTGATATGCTTTCATATTTAGTCTTTTCCAGAATGTTCTCAGAAAGAATGAGAGTCATTTGATGTCTGAGGAGTTTACCTTGTTGAGTGTTTCTTCTGCTTGTCCTTTTTCAAGAGTTTTAAACTTTAAAAAATCAGTCTGAAAAGTGTGATTGCCACCTTGGTGCAGAGTTGAAATAGGCTGATATCTAGCACAAAGTGTGTAAAGTCCAACAGCTGCATCCTTATTTTCTTATCATTTTCATTCTTCAATGACTGAGACCTCTTTATTATTTTATTTTGTCTATTGTTCAATCCCAATATACTTATTCCACCATCACCTCTTTTTCCATCCTCTGTAATTTATGTTAAATCTACAGGCATGAAATAAGGTATTAACATTGAGCCTGCCATTCATCACCTCAGATACTTTCTTGGCATTAGGTTTCCCTCTTCTCTATATTTTTTGGCTTGTCTTTTTTGTTTATAACTCAGTATAAAGCCTGGGTTGCCCCAGAGCTCTCCTGTGTTGAGAGCTCGTATGATATTAGGCCCATGGCCTTTGAAACAGCTGTATAACTTTAACATCTGTGAATAGCACCTTTTCAGTGAGCATCTTCTCTTTTCTTCTCAACTACTGTTGAAATTATTCATCCACAGGGTGTCTTATATTTCTGTCCACTGTTTCGTTGCCTTTTCTTCTTCTTACTCATCCATTTGACTCAGCCTTATGCAGTCAGAGCAGATACCAACTGGGTAAGCTCAGGCATGCCTTAATCAAAGTTCTTAAAAGCAGTATAGATGTGCCTCTGCTCTATGTATCACATGTCACTGGAAGGGAAATTTTGCTCCTCTTTGGCTCATACTTTAACTCTTGGCATGTCTAACTCTTGTCACAGTTTCCAGGTTCTTTTCCTACTCATGCACATCTGGTAGTGGTATATATTGTTTCCTAGGGAGCCTCTGGCAAGCATTATCTTCCTGCAATGAGGCTTTTTTTTTTTCCTTGCTTCACGTTCACAAGGAGTCTTAATTGTCTGTATTGGAAAACACATGCCTCAATTTTTTGTCTCTTCACAACATTAATGATTCTTTAAGTGTAACTCTACACTGTACAGTTTTATGTAACATGGGCAGAACTGTTGGCCTGTGAGTGAAAAAGAGCCAACAAGCCATCTATAGCATGCAAAACAGCTCAGTTCTCCAATAATTGTTTCTTAAGTGATTGTGAGTGAGGAAGAGGGCATGAGACAGGGAAAGCAGACTTGAAAGCTATAAATAGGGACACGTGGGAAGGCAGTTGAGAATTGCTTCTCAATTCTATTCATGTTAATTAGACAGAGTGGGAAATTGCTGTCTTGCTTTGTTATTCAAAGAGAGAGGTATGCAAATTGGAATAATTTCCAAATGTTTAGGACTGATCATCTGAAATTTTGACACTAATGCTAATTTGGAGTACTTCAGGATTTCACCTTCTTCTTTCTCTCAGTGTCTCTTCAGTGCATTTAAGGAAACTTTCCCAAAGCCAATATAATTTTGACAGATTTGGAACCAGAAGCAAAAATCTTGTGCTAATTTTACCTTATACTACTACCAAGTATTCTTTCTGCTATGCATAAACCTTATGTTTTTTAGGCTGCTATACCTTTTAAATGCTGATTTCTGCATTTGCCTACTGCTTAAGAATGACTGTACCTTTTTAAAAATGCTGAGTGCTGTATTGTTCTGCCAGTCTAGATTGAGTGTCTCAAAATTAAATGGAATCTATTTTATTTAAATTTATCTCCTAGTTTGTTTTCTTAATCTCAAACTTACGCAGATCTTTTGTTTTCTTAACGCTTATGTTGTCAATATGGAATAGTTCTTTTAGCCTTTAGCTCCTTATATTGATTTTTGCTTATACAGAGAAATGTAATTAATTTCACTTTCCACTTGAGAAATTTAAGTTTGTGCTGAATATACGTAGAAAAAACATAGACTAAAGTTCTGCCTTCCACCATAAACATTCTCTTCAGGAAAAAGAGAATACAGAACTTGCACATGTCTGGGTATTTACACATATGATTTTTCCACACAGCAGGAAAGTATCTTGTTTGTTAGAATTTTTCTAAGTTACAGTTTTAAATAAATTCATATAATCCATATAAACAAATTGAATGACCAAGTTTGCTAACGATCAACAGAAAGTTTACAATATTGATCTGAACTTTCTCACTAAAAATGTGAATCCCTCATTGCTCTTAAGACAAAACCTGCCTTTAAATTGTGGTTGGGGAATATCACCAAACAAGAGAATGATTATCATACTCTACTCATATGCAACTCTTAGTTTCTTCAGTAGTGTTTTCCTCTGAAGACACAAGGCAGCAAATAGCTATGCTTGACAATTCACCCTGAAAAGATGCTTCTGGTGAAATTGCCTTTAATCAGTAAGGTAGCTCTAAAGCAAAAGTTCAACTAAGCTTTTGCTGCTTCTGTCAGCTGTAGTGGTTACCACTGAAGTGAATGAGTTTTATGTGCTTCTTCTCAAGTACTGTGACCCTTAAAGTTAATGTTTGACAATGCTCATCAGTGTGTTGAAGGGTTCTGTCAGGTGCATTTTCTTTCGGAGTATAACTCTTGTAATTTATGGTTTGGTATGTGTGTGAAGACACCTAGAGAAATGTAGAAGAAACCCTCACTTTTAGTAACAATGCTGTTTTTTTTTTTTTACTGTTATCTTTCTCTTTCTGATTTTCTTTTAGAATCAACTTTCCACTACGAATAAAGGCTCTTCCAAGGGAAACTATGCTGACAATAAAACTGCTTGGAGTAAACAGTGCCTCTAAAAACACAGAAGTGCTTGCATGGGCATGCTCCCCATTGTATCCAAAACAGTAAGTTCAGTTTTGTATGACAGCTCAAGAAAAGACCATTCTTGAATAGTATTGCACTCAACTTGAGAGAAATATAGAAAGACAGAAATAGTCATTTCAGGACCTTGCTGTAATAGGACTGAGACAGTCACTTAGAGCAAAGTGCTCTTGAAGTACCAGTGAAAGTGCCCCATCCATAAGCTCTTCTTGCTTTCTTTCCAATATATTGGTTTTGAACTTGGCTTATGTAACTGTTTAACACTTACTATAAAAGTTCCCTAAACCTGTTGAAAGGCCTTACTGTACCCTCTGCTGTAGCTTTGCAAAATCCTTCTCAGTGTAGCTTCTTGGCCAAAATGGTTGGTTGGGTTTGGTTTATTACTGTCTGCAGTCCATCCTCACACACTTTCATTCTGGTCAGAGTGGAACAGTTAAGGATGACCAGAATGAACACCTCTACAGGCCACTTTAGGAGCTTTCTCCTCTTTTTCTTTTCTTTTTTGTTTTTTTTTAACCTCTTCTTCCTACACAGGACACAGTGTAGAAGTGGTTTAAAGATGTCTGCAGCCTTGAGTGTCTCTACAGTGAAGCATAAACAGAGGTCAAAGGGAAATTGGCTGCAGTGCTCTAGACATATCTTACTACCACTGAGACATTGAATTTAGATGGAGTTTTTTATACTTAATTTTTATTTTGAGTCCATAGCCCTGCATGCCCTCGGGGTGGATACTTTAAAGCCCCCCAAGATTCTTGAGACATCTTACTCTACTTCTCCATGTGCTGGCAATCAACATTTAAAACCAAGCTGAAAAATCTGATGACATGGATGAATTTATGAGATTTGAAAGACCTTGGGTTGCATTGAACTTTGAGCTGAGAGGCTTAAAAGACTAGAATATAGGTTGGGCTGGACTGGAGGCTGTTTCCATCTTTTCCAAAGAGGGTTCAATATTGCTTTGTTCAGAAAAAGAGAACATTCCTTTCTAATTTAATGATTAGAGCTCTTAGCTTGAAGCAAAGACAGAAAAACAAATCAAATCTCAGCTCCAAGTATGCTTGGACTTTTTATTCAATGACTTATGTTCCATAGTCTGAAGAAAGACACATCACTCACTATTCCATTGCATGTCTCTCTTCAAACAAAACATTTATTATGTTTGAGTGTTTCTACCATTCTGGTGCTTAGGGTGAAATGGATAAGAGCATCTTGGCTGAGAATGTACCTTGAGAAGTGTTAGATGACCTCATCCCCAGTAAGATGTCATGACTAATACTCTGACTCAGGATCAACTTAATTGGGGAATGCATAGGCACCTTTGGAGGTAAATGGGATATGTGAGAATCATGTTCTTGAGGTCCCATGTTGTACTAGAGGTTTTCTTATACTTCAGCATTGAAGTCCCAAAAGAAAATCTTTGGAAAATCTGAAGCAAATCTCCCTGTGGATCGAATGTTTATTTTCATTAGGTGGATCTCCAAGTCACAAATTTGACTGGAAAATGTCTCCATTCTTTTGTGGCACACACAATCGAGTACAGTGAAGTGGACAGAGGGCAACTTTCCTTTCATCTGCTGTATAATTGTAGAGATCATTGCTGAAATGACCCCTCAAAGCAAAAATAGAAGTTGAGCTGTTGGGGAGGAATGATTTAGGAATAGCACATCTAACACCCCCTGATCTGATAGCTGTGTCATTTACAACTATAGTAATTACTTAGACAAAAAAGCCTAAATGCTTTTTCCTCTTCTGGCCAACCACAACCCCACAGAATTATTTATTCACCATTATTTCAGTTAATAGACTGGTTTAAAAATAAGGATAGCACTGAAATTCCTTCTGAAAAGTGAAGCTTGAAAATACCAAAACATTCACCCAGCCTGCTTTTTCCTCTTCACTGGAAGATGGTGAATATTTTTTCTTTGCTAAACTAGCTCTCAGGTTTACCTTCTTAGAAGAATTAAGTGTCTGGTGATTATTAAAGATAATGCTATCATTTATTTTAAGAAATTGAGAAGCACAGTAGGACTTTGAGAGGCTGTTTCCTGCTTCACAAAAAACATTTAGAAGCTAATTGCTTTTGACTTGTCTGTTTTCTGGAAAATATTAGTAAACTGAGCAGTGAACCCAAATTCCCTCCCTTTGTGGCTGGAATGCTGCTAAACCTCAATAATTACTTCAGTAGGATAATTCTGAACGTGTATATATATACCAAGAAAAGATTTGGACCTGTAGTGTCATGTTAATATGTTGAAAATACCTTGTATTGTTGGGAAGATTAAAGTATTAAGGTCTCTAAATGAACAAACTCCATAAGTTTATATAAAGAGATTAAAGAAATCTGATCAGAAAGTCTGACAAAACATTTCTAACTTGGAAATTATCACTTTCTCAAAAGACAGCTTTCCTCAGAGGTGCATTTGAGTTCTAAATAAATCTTAACATTCTCATGTCTAGGATCTAATTTGTGGGCGAAAGGACAGAAGTAAGATCTTTGAAGAAGCCAGTAGCCCTGAGGTGTTTGCCTGGGTCATCAAACATCCTTGTTCTAATCCTTGTCCCAGTTGGTCACTGAGCCATTCTTCTCAGGGTCAGTAAAGATGATGACAGACAGTGGCCTTTTTCTCTCTAGTCAGATGCTGGTTTAAAATAAAATTATTATATCTATATCTAGCTATAAAAAATTCTGTTAAACATTGGAAAAAGAAACTAAATGTCAAACTTTTTAAATTTTTAAAAATAACTTCTG